>PVIC010001507.1:55481-90506 GCA_004025085.1 Thryonomys swinderianus | reverse complement strand
TACAGGCGTGAGCCACCTTGTCCGGCATTGTGGTATGCGGTGTTGATTGTTGGTGGGCGTGTCTCCACGCCCAGCATTATATGTGGTTTCCGGGGATCGAACTCAGGGCCTTGCGCTTGCGAGGCAGGTGCCGGCACCACTGAGCTAACCCTCCAGCCCCTTTTTTTTGCTTTTTGAGACAGGGTCTCGCTTTGTAGTTCAGGCTGGCCTTGAGCTCACTATGGTGCCCAGGCAAACTGCCGCGAACTCAGCAATCCTCCTGTCTCTGCCTCCCAAGTGCTGGGATTACAGACGTGAGCCACCACGCCCGGCATTGTGGTATGCAGTGTTGATTGTTGGTGGGCGTGAGTCTCCACACCCAGCATTCTATGTGGTTACCGGGGATCGAACTCAGGACCTTGTGCCTGCAAGGCAGGTGCCGGAACCACTGAGCTAATCCTCCGGCCCTGGCTGGTTTATTTTATCTGTTCATTTTTGTGTGAGGATCTTACTCTGTAGTCAGGCTGGTCTGAAATTTGGGGTCCTCTTCAGCTTCTGGAGTACTGAAGTCACAAGGAATGGCCTCCATGTGCGCTTTGTGACCACTTAATCTATAGGCTCGCAGTTTTCCTCTAATTTATTGACAAAATCTGGTAGCTTGCCCTTGGGAGTAACACTACCTAGATTGGACTCACTCTGCTGTAATTTAACAGCACAGAATTCTTGGGGGTAATAAAAAGTGTGATCAGGCTCAGGTCTGGTTTGGTTTTGGTGAGGAGGCTTTAGCAGCCCTCTTGTTGACCTTGGGTGCCCAGTGCCAAGAGTCATTGTGTTTGGCACTGAAAGTTTAATTCTGTAACTCCATTTATTATTTCCGTCCTATAAAGAGAAATTTCTTGTCACTCACTATCTGATTATCTTTAAGAATAATTCTTTTATTTTTATTTTGTTTAGTATTTTTATTTTTTAAGACAGGGTCTAACTTTGTAGTTCAGGCTACAAAGTGGCTACATAGTGGCTCTGAGCTCACTATGTAGCCCAGGCAAGCCTTGAGCTCAGCAATCCTTCTGTCTCTGCCTCCAGAGTGCTGAGTGCTGAGATTACAGGTGTGAGCTACCACACCTGGCCTTGTGGTGTGTGGTACTGATTGCCACACCGGTATTGTTGTATGTGGTTATCAGGAATGAACTGAGGACCTTGCGCTTGCTAGGCAGATGCCAGAACCACTGAGCTAAGTCTCTGGCCCCTTGTTGTTGTTTTTTTGAGACAGGGTTTGCTGTATCATCCAGGATCGCTATCCTCTCACCTCAAGTTCTGTAGTGCTGGGATTATAGGTGTGCACTACCACAATCAGCAAGTTTATTTCATTTTTATCCAGTTGTTCACATTGGATTCTCAATTGTTGAGACACAGTTCAGTACTTCATTTGCCATCTTCCTAGTGTGATGAACTGCCCCAAATCTCATACATTTTCTTTTTGTTCATTTTTTGAGACAGGGTTTTGCTATGTAGTTCAAGATAGCCTTGAACTCATTCTGTAGTCTAGGCTGTCCTCAAACTTAGAGGAATTGCCTCTGCCTTCTGAGTCCTAGGGTTACAAGTATATAGCACCTGTATTAAGGGATTTTCAAATCTTTGTAGTCTAAGAAGTCTTGCTTTTTTTTGTCTCTTTTACTCTGTTCCCTCTTTTCCTCATACCAGTTTTTAGCTCTATAATTTTAGTCCTATGTTCTCTTAATTAGATAGATGGTAGTATGTGTATTTTTCTACCATAATGGTCTTTTTGTGGCTGTATCATAGTTTATAAGATATAATTCCTTTTTTCTCTCTATTGCTAGGGATTGGACCTCAGGCTTTGTGCATGATAAGCAAGGTCTCTACCACCAAGCTGCATCCCCAAGCCAAGATATGACTACTTTTTCTTAGTTGGTTTTGTTTTGAGACAGGGTCCTGCTATGTACCCTGGACCAATCTCAAACTTGCAGTCCTCCTCCCTCAGCTCCCAGAGTCTTGGAATTACAGCCCTGTACCATTGTGCCTGACTGAAAACATGAACATTCAACTCAAAAGTCTTATCCGTTCATGCCATTTTTTCCTTCTATAATTTGGTGAGAATTTTCTGGTATGTTTTAAGTTATCAGAATCAAAGGTAATTCTTTGCATAGGTGTCACACCCCACATTTTTCTTCTGTTGAGAAGACAGCCTTCTCTGCTATGTGCATAACACTTATCAGGTATAGTTCTCAGTTTTACATTTTCCCTTTGTGAATAGCTGCTGCTGCAGCCCCCAGCTGCAGCAATGCAGTTTGAGCTGGTTTGAGGTCCTCAGTGTCCGAGATAGAGTCAGTCCTGGTGTGGTGGCAGATGCCTGTGACCCACACACTGAGAGTCTAGGCTGGGCTTTATGGATCCCAACCAGCCTGGGCAGTTTAGCATAAAGGGAAAAGGCCCACGAATGTAGCTCAGTGCCAGAGTAAGAATGTGACATGTTTCAGTGTGTTTTCGGGCATTACCCACTCCTCTCCACGTGCTGGCTGTGTAACAAGTAGTCTGAAGTGAGTTAGATAGCGGTGCCATCAACCAGAGTTGTTCACTTCTTGCTAACATCAGGCTGTCAGTTCTGTCTTTGAGATATACCCCGAGTCTGTCTCTGCGGTCTGAAGCTGTCCTCTCTGAAACCCCTTTCCCCAGCCACATGCCTCCGCTGGCTGGTTTACATGAAATAGTACTACATCCTGTTCTTTCCTTTCTCAAACTCACCATCGACTTCTAAAGTGAGATGGGAACTGTTGGACAGAAGTCGAGGGAAACTTAGTCTTCTGTATATAACCTTGGTTGGTTTATTTGTTTGTTTGTTTAGAGACAGGATATCAATATATTGTTCAGGCTGACCTCAAACTCACTGTGCAGCCCAGGCCACCCACTAACTTGCAGAGATCCTCCTGCCTCAGCTCTTATAGGAAAGCTTTCTTATACCATACCCCGTCTGTATATATAACCTTGCAGAAACAATCCCTCACTTGAATTTTTTTTTTTTTTAACTAAGGGGCCCAAAAGCATACCTGTGCAGTTATTCTGTTTTTCTTTTTCCAAACCTGGGTGTTGCTCTCTAGCCCAGGCTGGCCTGGGAAGCTTGATCCTTCTGCCTCACCCTCCTGAGTATACCGTCACGCCTGGCTGGTTTTCATTTTCAGTACATAAGTCAGTAAATTATGTGGGCTTGTGAGCTGTATATAAAATGTACCAATAAAGAATTCAATTAAAAAATTACATGGATGTCAGCACTTACCATAGAGGCTTTGTGTCAGGTGGTGCTGTGGGCTGGCATGAGCTTGGCGAAGGTAGTGGGTGAGGCTGGGTATAGGTAACATGTTCCCACTTTATATCCCCTAACCCTGGTGCAAGTTGGGCAGCAGCTGCTTATGTTTTATTTTTTTGAGGCAGGATTGCACTTTGTAGTTCAGACTGACTCTGAACTCACTCTGTGGCCCAGGCTAGCCTTGAACTCACACAATCCTCCTGCCTCTGCCTCCCGAGTGCTGGGATGACAGGCGTGAGCCACCATGCCTGGCATTGTGGTATGTGGTACTGGGAATCAAAGTGGGTTCTTGCCAGGCAGACACTGGAACCACTGAGCTAAATCCATGGCCCTTAATTTTTTTTTTTTTTTTTGAGACAGGGTCTCGCTTTGAGGTTCAGGCTGGCTCTGAGCTCACTATGTAGCCCAAGCAACCCTCGAACTCAGCAATCCTCCTGTCTCTGCCTCCCGAGTGCTGGGATTACAGGCGTGAGCCACCATGCCTGGCACTGTGGTATGTGGTATTGATGGCTGGTGGGCGTGAGTCTCCACACCCAGCTTGTATGTGGTTACCGGGGATCGAACTCAGGACCTTGCACTTGCGAGGCAGGCGCTGGAACCACTGAGCTAACCCTCCGGCCCCGGCCCTTAAATATTGATCATGCACCTGGACTGTGTACTCAGAGTAAAATAAGAAATTTTACAATGCAAAAGAACCACCATTGACTTCCTGTTACAGATAGTACAGAATCATCCCCAGTTCCCATGCTGTGCACCAAGCTCACACTCTGACTTGTGCATTTGTGCACATTGAGAGTGATCTTCCTGGACCACGCGTGGCTCCATCTGCTTCAGGGAACTGCCATCGACCTCTTCTGGGGTGTCCTGTGCTGCTCTGCAGCATGGCCTGCTTTTCTCGGCTTTAAGCCTCTGCTTAACTGAACTTAATAGTTCACTTGAGTCCATAACTGAACTCTGATTAAATTCTGCGCAGCTCTTCAGGCTGCTCTTGATCTCACTAATCCAGACTGCCCTCAAACTCTGTAGTTCTTCTGCCTCAGTCCCCTGCCCTGCCCGGTGCTGGGATTACAGGCAAGCCCCTCCACACCTAGTTAAATGTTTCTTTAAAGTCAGGTTCACCTGTTATAAGTTCAGATGCTTCTTTGGTCCTTTAATTTTAAGGATTTATTTATCTGCTTACTTACTTTTTCTTCCATGAGAATTACACAGTGTGAAGGCAGAGGCTGCATTTATCCACCATTGAAACTGGGCCCTCTGTGTTCTTGCTATGATGTGTGCTCTGAGGCTTAGACAGGACCACTCTCCTTCTCTTGGAGCCTGTGCAGACTTTGCATGTTCCTCGGATTGGAGCTCCTGGACAGACCTTCAGGGTGGCCTCTTCCCACATGTGGAATTCTGTCCTTGCATACCTGGGCTTGTGTCCCCCAGCATGCCGAGCGCTGTGACCTCTTGTATTGCAGACTGGATGGCTTAAGTTTGATTGTTTAGGTCTCTGGAAAACTGCAAGCATGCTCTAAGGATGAGCCAACGGGGCCGGAGATTTAGCTCAGCAGCTCCAGTACCTGCCTTGCAAGCGCAAGGTCCCTGGTTTGATCCCTGGTAACCATATACAGTAATACCAGGTGTGGTGACTCACGCCCACCAGCAGTCAGTACCACATACCACAATGTGTGGGGCATGGTGGCTCAGGCCTGTCATCCCAGCACTCGAGGCAGAGGCAGGAGGATCGCTGAGTTCGGGGCTTGCCTGGGCTACATAGTGACCTCGGGGCCAGCCTGAACTACAAAGTGGGACCCTGTCTCAAAATAAAAAACTTAAAAAAAAAAAAAAAGGGAGAATGGAGCTTGATTTCTGTGGTTCTTTGGAGTTGTCGGAGGTCAAACAGCCTGGGCAGTGGGTGCCCAAGTCATCCTGCTCTAGTCACCTTGGCAGCACACAGGCTCTGGTGCATTGCTGGCAGAGAAAGGTGTGGAGGGTTGAGGAGTGGGGTGCATTGTGTGTATGTTTTTGAGTGGGAACTACATTTAAATAAGGCCATTTTCAATTATTTCATAGTGATGTCCTGAATCAGACTAAGAAAAGCCAAAGAAAAGCGTAGCAAAATGTTCTCTGAAAGTTCAAATATAATTTATATACATTACAATACAACTTAACAAATTTAAATTTTAAATCACATTTCTAAGGGAATAAGAACCAGGTGTATGCTATCCCAGCACTTAGCATGCTGAGGCAGGAGGATTGCTACAAGTTTGAGGCTACCCTGGGATCCATAGTGAGTTCAAGGCCAGCCTGAACTGCATAGGAGAGATCCTGTCTCAAAAACAAAAAGCACACATAGGGGCCGGGGGTTTAGCTCAAGTGGTGCCACACCTAACTTGGATGCACAAGGGCCCGAGTTCGATCCCTGGTACCACACACACACACACAAAAAGCACACAAACCAAGGAATAAGAAATTGTTGCCCAGTTGCCTAGAGTATTCCATACAACCTGTTTAATTTTCATTTTTATTAGCAGGGTTTGCAGTGCGTGATAATTCCCTTCATCAGGGGAAGTCAATGCATGCATGCAATACTTGCGAATTTTCCATTTTCCTTCCCCTCACTCCATCTCTTGCTCCCCTTTCTTTTTGCAGAAGATCTCTCTCTGTTTACTAATACATTTTATTTTGCTCTTTTTTTCATTTTTACTGTGCATTTTGAATACTTTGTTTCATAAAATTTAAACGACTGAATCTTACATAAGATTTGGTTATTCAATGGATTAAATATGCAACTTTCTCCTTAGTTTGATCAGAACCTACCACCTCTCATGTGGTGCTTTAAAATAAGAATTTAACATGGCCTCCTATTAATCTTTAACAGAACTGTTTAATAGTTAATGTTCATCCTCATCTGTTTCTATATTCAGGAAACTTGGGTTAGAAGGAATGAAGAGAAACAAGTTTAATTGAGTTTGCCCTTTGAGCTTTAGTTTTCCAGAAATACATCTTAAAATAATTACTACAACTAATATCTAACATAAAAACATTGTTTCTTTTACTTTTTTGTGTGGTGCTGGGGAATGAAAGGAAATATTATTTCTCATACTTGGGTTACAAGTTTTGGGTACAATTTGATATTTCAACAAGTTTTTCAAAGCCTTTATTTTATATAGGAAAAAAATTAATTTTAGGCATAGTAAGACTAGAGTCTGTAGGACAGCTATCCTAATTTTATTAAGAGATAGGTCTCACTGTGTTGCCCAGCCTGGCATTGAACTCCAGGGCTCAAGCCTCACCCTCTGCCTCAGCTTCCCAAGTAGTTGGGACTACAGCCAACTCTACTGGGTGCTAGGGGTCAGGGAGAACAGGAGTGGAGACCCTGTGAGCTGGAGAGGACTGAGGTGTGTGCAGGGACAGGATGGCCAGTCACTGGTACATAGCATCTTTCTCGTTTCTATTTTAGCAACATCAGGCTAGTGAGTCTCTTCCAAAAATTACTAATAGTCATTAGAAAATGGTTTAATTTTTCTTGATGGATAGTTTCCATTTTTTTGTATTTCTTCATGTGTGCTGGGTAAAGTGGGATGAAAACAGTGCAGATCTTGCTGATGGCAGCTGTAGATAGTGGCCAGTATCTTTTCGTAAACCATTCATTTGTACATTATTTGAGATCTTTCTCTCCTTTTTACTTTTTTGAAACAAGGTCTTGCTGTGTGGCTCAGGCTGTCCTTGAACTCATTATGTGGCCTAGAATGGCCTTGAACTCACTGTGATCCTCCTGCCTCAATCTCTGAAGTATGGGATTACAGGCATGTACCACCACCCCAAGGTGTTTTTTTGTTTTTTTTGAGACAGGGTTTTGCTTTGTAGTTCAGGTTGACCTTGAACTCACTATGTAGCCCAGGCTGAACTCAAACTTGTGGAGTTCATCCTGCCTCAGCTTCTTGAGTGCTGTGATTACAGGCATGTGCCAACACCTGGTGACTTCACACATTCCTGAAAGACAATTTTTTTGGGGGGTATGGAAATCATTGAAGCTGAGCATGGTGGCATACATCTGTAATCCTAGTATTCTAGGAGGCTAAGGCAAGAGCATTATAAGCTTGAGCTGAGACTGGGCAGTTTAGTTATTTAGAAGACTATCTCAAAATGAAAAATTTAAAAAGGGCTCAAAATAAAAAATTTAAAAAAGACTATCTTAAAATGAAAAATTAAAAAAAATTTAAAATGTAGCTCAGTGCAAAACAACCAAAAAAGAGTGGATGGGACAGACTAGGCCTGGTGCCACACACTTGTTATCCCAGCAGTTGGGAGGTCAGCCTGGACTACAGGTGAGACCTTGTTTGTAATAAGAGTTGATGGCACAGATCAGTGAGACAGAGGGTGGAAACTGTGGCTCCCTGACCCCTGCCGGGAAGATAGCTAGGTCACGGTCAGGGCGAGATGTTTTTCTTGCATCTCTTCTGGAGAGATTCTGCTATTAAAGTCATGGTAATGGGAGTGATCCATGCCATTTAGTGTTTCCAGTGTGTGTTGGGCTGCACATCTGGTGCAAATGAGCCCCATTCCAGCCTGTGCTGGCCGTGGCTGGGGTGCCCTGCTGCTGAGCTGCATCCCAGCTCTTTATTTTTGGGAGAAGGTCTCAGTAAGTTACCCCAGCTGGCCTAAACTTGCAATCCTCCTGCCTCAGACTTACAGGTCACCGAGATGACAGGCCTTCACCACTGTGCTAGGCTAGCTTGTTTAATCTTAACCAAGCAAGTAGATAATGGTATCATTCTCTTCTTTCAGACGAGAAGGGGAGGCTTGCAAAGATGCAGACCTGTGCCTGAGAGTCCACAGCTAGTGTGTCAACTGGGGTCTGAACTCTGGGTGTGAGTCCTACCTACTGGCAGTCAGCATAGTGAGGATGGTGGCATTGTGATGGCAGACAGGAAGGCTTTCTCTGCGTTAGCAGTATCAGACAGGTGAGAGTTCACCAAAGTTCACTTGAAAGAGTCCAGGCAAGCCTCGAACTCAGCAATCCTCCTGCCTCTGCCTCCTAAGTGTGGGAATTACAGGCATGAGCCACCACCCCCGGTTTGAAGTTTTTTGAAATACATTTTTAGCATGTTATTTTTATGTTCTGTTTTTCCCCTTAGTACTGGGGATCAAACTCAGGATGTTTGCCAGGCATGTGTAGTGCCACTGAGCTACATCTCTAGCCTTGTTATTTTTATATTCTTATCAGATATGAGAATAATAAAAATACACACTTTTCAGAGCATCTGCTATGGTGCTGAGCATTATACTACGTATTTTACACTTATTATTTCTCCTCCTGGCCCCCCTCCTCTTCGAAGCCCTTATGTTTTGGGAATTGAACCTGGGATCTCATGCATGTCAGGTTAAGCACTCTAGCATAGCTATATAGTCTGTCTCCAACTTAATTAATTGAGACAGGGTCTTGCTGAGTTGTCTAGGCTATCTTCAAACTTGAGATCTTCCTGCTTCAGCCTACCAAGTAGCTTTATCCGGGTAGGATCACAGGTGTGCACTATTGTGCATGGTTATACTTCCTTTAATTGCCCTAGCAGTCTGGGGACTTGTGACTGAGTACATTTTATCACAGATGAGGAGACTGCGGCACACAAGGTGATCAAAGTTTTTTCCCACAGCTGCCAGCTGTAGATTGTGAAGCAGGAGTGGCAACACTGGTGCATAGGCAGATGAGGGCAGACGCCTGCTCTAGGATTGTGGGAAGGGGCTGCTGGTAGGGATATGAGGAGGCATCTTTGTTAGGGTGAGCGCTGGCGTGAGTAGATGTGTCAGTGATGGAGATCCTCACATTGGACAGAGTGCGCAGCATCTGCCAGAGACCGTACCATCTCTTTCTTGGAACATTTTATTCTCCCAGCATCCACAATGCAGTAACTTTTTTTTTTTTTTTTTTTTGAGACAGGGTCTTGCTTTGTAGTTCGGGCTGGCTCTGAGCTCACTGTGTAGCCTAGGCAAGCTTCGAACTCAGCAATCCTCCTGTCTCTGCCTCCCAAGTGCTGGGATTATAGGTGTGAGCCACCATGCCCCGCACTGTGGTATGTGGTATTGATTGCTGGTGGGCCTGAGTCACCACACTCAGCATTGTATGTGGTTACCGGATCGAACTCAGGACCTTGCATTTGCGAGGCAGGTGCCAGAACCACTGAGCTAAATCTCTGGCCCCCCCCCCCATTTTCTGCTTTTAAAAAGAAAGCTACTGGGGCCAGAGGGTTAGCTCAGTGGTTCCGGTGCCTACCTCGCAAGCGCAAGGTCCTGAGTTCGATCCCCTGAAACCACATACAATGCTGGGTGTGGAGACTCACGCCCACCAACAATCAATACCACATACCACAGTGCTGGACGTAGTGGCTCACACCTGTAATCCCAGCACTTGGGAGGCAGAGGCAGGAGGATTGCTGAGTTCCAGGCTCAGGGTCAGCCGGAACTACAAAGCGAGACCCTGTCTCAAAAAAAAAAAAAAATTATAGATGATACTCTGGGATAAAAGGCCAATGGCTGATCATTTTCTCAAGCCTACAGGTGTAAACACACCTACCAAGATCTGCAGACAGACAAAGGAAATTCATAGCCCCGTGGGAAGTTCCAGTTGTAAATAAACATGGGAAGAATTCACCCTCCTTCTTGTCAGGGAACTGCTAGTGAAGCAGAGGCCTTGTACCGGGTGCAGGGGCAGTTCAGGGTGCAGCCTACTTCTTCCCAGAGGGCATGAGCCTGAAAGGGGGCATCTCCATGCCTGAGCTTGCCGTGCCAGGCCCCTTGCCTGCTTGCAGTAGCCTGCTGTTGTGCCTTGTGCTTGGAGGAGCAGTTGTGTTGGAGACATCCTGATCCCTTGTTTCACACTGTGGCTGCTTTTTTTTTTTTTTTTTTGGTTTTTTTTTTTTGAGACAAGGTCTCACTTTGTAGTTCAGGCTGGCTCTGAGCTCACTATGTAGCCCAAGCAAGCCTTGAACTCAGCAATCCTCCTGTCTCTGCCTCCCAAGTGCTGGGATTACAGGCGTGAGCCACCACGCCCGGCTGTGGCTGCTTTTTGAGCTCTCGCTGTGGGCAAGGCCCATGAGCTAAGATTTTTCTGAGGGGTCCCATGTTCCGGGATGTATATTTGCCACATTTGTCGAGGGTGCTTTTCATGTTTATTGGCTTTTTTTTTTTTTTTTTTTTTTTTTTTTTTTTTTTTTTTTTTTGTGAGACAGGGTCTCGCATTGTAGTTCAGGCTGGCCCTCAGCTCGCTATGTAGCCCAGGCAAACCTCGATCTCAACAATCCTGTCTCTGCCTCCTGAGTGCTGGGATTACAGGCATGAGCCACCACGCCCAGCTCATGTTTATTGGCTTTTAAACCATGCTATAGCTGGACAAGGTGCCACTCGTGTAATCTCAGAATTCTGGGAGCCTGAGCAATTGATGCCTTAGCAATATCCTCTGTTGTAAAATAAAGGTCAGGGTTGTAGTTTAGTTGAAGTTCTTAGTTGAATCCCCAGTACCTAAACAAGAACAAAGACTAAAACCCTGCTGCAGTTTGGTGAGTAGCATTCTGAACTGTTGTGTGGGGATCCTTCTGCGGTGTCTTCTCCTGGGACCTGAGCAGAGGCAAGCCTTCCCAATAAGCAGAGAATTTAACCCAAGGCTTGCCTGACGCGGGATTGGCCCCTCTGGGAGGAGCCAGCCTGGAGCCAGGGTGGCCTGAGACAGCGCCAAGCGCCTGGGGAAGGATGTGCTGTTGGCTCACTTCAAAGGTGCTTTCGCAACTTAACATGGAACGTCACTTAGCTCAGCATTTAGTGGAAGATTATGTTGCTGCTGCTCTGATGCATGCGGTGGCCTGGTGGGTGGGCGTGAGAGAGCCTTCACAGTGCCGCCCCGGCCGCCAGACTTCCTCCTGGCGCAGTGCATTGGTGTGTTCGGCCACCACTTTCCTGCTCCCGCTGTCTTTATTGCTTTCTGCCCTGAATCAGGAATATCCGACTTCTGAGTTGAGATCTGCAGCCTCAAACTTTTTTTTTTTTTTTTCTTTTGAGACAGGGTCTCGCTTTGTAGTTCAGGCTGGCTCTGAGCTCGCTATGTAGCCCAGGCAAGCCTCGAACTCAGCAATCCTCCTGTCTCTGCCTCCTGAGTGCTGGGATTACAGGTGTGAGCCACCACGCCTGGCAAAACTTTTTTGTTTGAAAAGAATCTGCCTACATACAGATGAGTCTTTCTGCCCACTTTGTTGCTTTCTCCCTCTCTTCTGCTGTCCCCTCTGCTGCGATTGAACCCAGGGCCTTGTGGATTTTTTTTTTTTTTGAGACAGGGTCTCACTTTGTAGTTCAGCCTGGCTCTGAGCTCACTATGTAGCCCAGGCAAGCCTGGAACTCAGCAATCCTCCTGCCTCTGCCACCCGAGTGCTGGGATGACAGGCGTGAGCCACCACGTCCGGCATTGTAGTATGTGGTGTTGATTGTTGGTGGGCGTGTCACTGTGCGCAGCATTGTATGTGGTTACCAGGATTGAACTCAGGACCTTATGCTTGCGAGGCAGGTGCCGGAACCACTGAGCTAAATCTCAGGCCCTGGATATATATATATATATATTTTTTTTAATGAAGATGTGATACTGAAATTATAGAGTTTCCCTCAAACCCAAATTCATACTTTAAAAAGTTGGACATTTATTTGAGAGGTATTGACTTTAATTCAAGTAAAATTCCTGTTCTTTGCACCTAATTTGAGTGTTTTTTTATTGATAAATGTCTGAACTACACAGTGAGACCCTGTCTCAAAAAAGATGACTGCATGAGGCTTTGGGGGGGCATCTAGATGCAATAACATCCGTGGACTGTGTAGTATTTGTAAGACCATTCTGGTGATGAAATGTATTTCCATTCTGTTTTATAATTAGTAAACTACTGTATTCCCCTGATATGGCTACTCCTTCTTTTTTGGTACTGGGTTTTAGCCACCTAGGGGGACTTTTACCATTTTACTGGATCCCCCACCTCTTTATTTTGAGACAAGGTCTTGATAAATTACTCAAGATGGCCTCCAACTCATGATCTTCCTGCCTCAGCCTTCCCAGTCGCTGGGATTGCAGGTGTCGCGTATGTCCCCCCAGTCTGGCTTGGTATTTTTTCCAAGGAAGCAACCTCCTCTTGGGGTAGTGCTGCAGCCCTTCCCTGTGTATGTATCTAGAAGGCAGAGGGCCCAAATACACTGACGTGGAAGTGTGGACACTTCTCTGTGTTCGGCCTGTGCCTCCTGACCTCACTGGGCAGTGCTGGGCCTGTGGACTCACTAGTACCCTGCACTCTTGGCTGTAATGTCCTGAGGCCTGGAGGCCTCCTTTTCTCACTTGCCTTCCTCTGGGAGTTAATAAGTCCTCCCCATTCGTCAGCTGGAGGCAGATACAGCTGCTTTTGTTTTGCATATCACTTTTGGGAATTGACGTAATTCTTAGAAATTTAAAACTGTGCCAAGTCAGAGACACAAAACTCTCTCCTTGATACACAGACCGTCCATTTGCAGTCTGGTGTTTCTTTGCAAGTGGAAAACTCAAATTTGGGGTCAGTTTAGTTCTTGGCTGTCTCTTGGGTCACATGGCATTGTGATTGCATTAAGCAAAGATGTGGGTTTTCTTACAGCCAGGTCCCCTCAACCCAAGATGAGGGTAGGATTAGCATTGTCAGTCTAAAATGCTACAACTGGAAATGTGTTTGTCCTTTATTTTGGGGGGTTTTTTGGTGATAAGATCTGGCTATGTTGTCTGGCCAACCCTTCAATTTGCTATGTAGACCAGGCCAGACTCGAACTCATGCTCCTTTCTCAGCCTCCTGAGTGCTGGGATTACAAGTGTCAGCCACCATGTACAGTGTATTGGTCCCTTCATATGTACTTATTGGGGGCCTGTTGTGAGTGTTAGCTTTGTCTGCACAGTAGTGAGTGAGACAGTTGAGTCTGTCCAAGTGGGAGTTATGCCTGGAAGGGGAAGACAGTGAGTTTCTCTGGGTCAGACCTTACTCCAAGTGTGTTACATGCATCTGATGTATGCAGTACTGCGAGATAGCACCATAATTGCCTCATACTGCACATGTGGAAACTGAAGAAGTTAAGAAAGCTTCCTCGGATCACAGGGCCACTCAGTGGCTAAGCCTGGAGTGTTGCTGGAAGTGGTCCAGATCTGGAGTTTGCTCTGATAGTGGTGCTCGGTGCTTTGGACAGAAAGGACGCACAAAACCTCTGGTGCCTTGAGAGAGCCGAAAGTGGCCCACTCTGGGGGTGGTCAGGGAAGCTGAGGCCAGAGTTCAGAGGGAAAGTATGGCCTACAGCCGGAAGAATAAGCAGAGGAGGCCATTGTGTTCCTGGCGAAGAGAAGAGCAGGTCTAAGGGCTGAGCAAGGGGTGGGGATGTGGATGGAGCTTAGTGGCACCATGTGCCTGCCTAGCAAGCCCAAGGTCCTGAGTTCCATTCCTGGTACCACAAGACAAAAATTAAAAAAAAAAAAACCCAAAACCCATAAAGACTAAGGCAGGAAGGTGGTGGGTGCTTGAGGGCACAGCAGTGCTGGAAGCTATGCCTATGCCAGTTCAGGAAGGTCCCTGCAGGCTGTGGTCAGCATTTCAGGCTTTGTTTTCTGACTGTGGAAGCCATCTGTGGGAGTTAGTAGATGCATGGCACCAGGTAGGTTTTTCTAGTGGGTGATTAGAAGAGTAGGAGCTGCAGAGAAGCCTGTGAGAGATGCGAAGCTCCGGTTTGAACTGGTAGGTATGAGAGGACTTCAGCACCTGCGCAGGTGCTGCTTGGCGTCTGGGCCCAGGGGAGCGTTTTGGGCTGGGGATACCTGTGGCTGAGTGCTTCTTCCTGCTGACAGTGCATTTAGCCACTTGCAGAGCTTCTGAAGCGTGGGTGCCAGGCCCTCCTCTGGAGGTTCAGGCCCTGGGACTGGGCTGGTCCTGGCATCTGGTGTCCGAAGTGCTTCAGGGGACTGGTATAGGCCATGGTGGAGGCCATGGGTGCGAGTGGTGCTGGAGCCGCGGGTGGCCTGCAGGGCAGGGTCAGGCAAGGACTGCTGCTAGGGAAGAGCAGTGGCTTGGAGCTTGGCCGCCCTAGCACTGAGAGGCGGGCAGAAGCAAGGTCGGAAGAGACAGAGATAGGGTGAGGTGAACACGGAGGAGGAAGTGCAAGTGCCTTCCCCTGGGCCCTTGTGCTAGGAGCTGCAGATTTACCCCTTCTTACCTCTTCCCCTTCATACCAGGGACTGAACCTGGAATGTTTATTCTAGTCCTCCCTCGGGCATTGGTTTGCTCTGTAAATGGAACAGGAGATTCAAGTCTTTGCTTAAATTCTGTTTGCTTACTTACCACAGTATATATGAAGTGGCTCAGTGGTTTGGAAGCAGTTAGTAACTGGGCTGCCCTTCTCCCTGAGGCTCCCAGACAGAACCAAGTCTGTCTTGGTCTCGTGTCTAGCTGCCCTTGGCTGGAAGGCAGTTTGATGGGATCACTCGCCTCAGTCTGGGCGTCTTTCCTCAGCTGTTGCCTGCTCTGCACCCTCTTCTCCCTTCTTCCTTCATGCCTGTTGCTTCTCCACCTCCCTGGACTGCGTCTCCCGCCTGCAGTTGATCACCTCGGGCCTGCTGTGTGGTTTGCCTGCTGGTCAGCTCCCAGCCTGGCCCCTCTGTGGGAAGAGGCTCTCCCCGGAGGCAGCGGTGTTCCCTTTGCTCCTCAG
Source organism: Thryonomys swinderianus (assembly GCA_004025085.1). Classification (NCBI taxonomy): domain Eukaryota; kingdom Metazoa; phylum Chordata; class Mammalia; order Rodentia; family Thryonomyidae; genus Thryonomys; species Thryonomys swinderianus. The sequence goes on along the minus strand of PVIC010001507.1, from coordinate 75,493 downwards.
TGGGGCCCTGGCGTCTGGATGCTGAGCGGTGCCTGCCTATGCACATCTGATGACTTGAGGGAATGTTGCCTTTTGAGAAAGAATGGTGGTAGCGGGTGCAGTGGTGCCCAGCTGCAGTCTCAGCTGGTGGGAGCCTGAGTCAAGAGAGGTTCACTTTCCAGTCCAGGCTGGGCAACTTAGTGTGCCCCTAGCTCAAGAGTTAAGTAAAAAGGGCTGGAGGTGAACTTGTGAAGGGTCTGGGTTAACGCCCAGTACCGAAAAGAGGAAGGAGGAAGAAAGGGTGGCAGTTAGCATCTGGCTTTATTTCCTTTGCATTTGAGAAGAATCAGTCTGTTCCTCCATGGCCTAACAGAAGGCTTCCCCCTTCTACCTAGTAATGTCATCTTTGTTTCAATTGTACCATTTTGGTGAATTAAAAGCTGATAAAAATTTGTGCAGTTTGAATCCTGATTTCTCTTGGTCTAAATTCAGTGTTGGCATTTCTCTTTTTGTAAATTAATTTTCATGATTTTTTCTTCTCAAATATCACTTAGAGGGCTGGAGATTTGGTTCAATGGTTCCAGTGCCTGCCTAGCAAGCACAGGGTCCTGAGTTCGATCCCCAGTAACCACATACAACAATACTGGGCGTGATGACTCATGTCCACTAGCAATCAGTACTACATACCACAGTGCCAGGCATGGTGGCTCACACCTGTAATCCCAGCACTCAGAGGCAGAGGCAGGAGGATTTCTAAGTTCGAGGCTTGACTGGGCTATATGGTTGAGCTCATATAGCCCCTGGTTGAGCTCAGGGGCAGCTTGAACTACAAAACGAGGCTCTGTCTCAAAAAAAAAAAAAAAATCAGAATTATTGTTTCCTTTTCTTTCTTTTTTTTTTTTTTAAACCTGGAATTGAATTTGGGCCCTTTTGCTTCCAAGGTAGGCATGGTACCACTTGAGCTAAACGCCTGGCTCCTTTTCATTTTGATACAGAACCCAGGACCTTGTGCAAGGCAGGCACTTGCTCTGCCATAGAGCCCTGTCCTGGGCAATTTATAATGAACAGAAATTTGGTGGCACTTAGTTCCAGAGCCCAGGAAGTCCAGGTTCAAGGTGCTGGCACTGACACTGGTTTCCTTTTGTCATTCCGATTGAAAGTTGTAGAGAAGGAAGATAGAAGAGGGGACTGAAGTCCCCCTTCGATGGCGGCCCATGTGATGATTATGGTCCATTCAGGAGCAGGAATCCTCTTGGCCCAGTGGCCTTGTATCGGGGCTGCCTGCCAGCACTACTGAATTGGGGTTAAGTTTCCACATGGGCTTCTTGGTGGGTGCTACCTTCACAGCAGAGTAGTTTGCTGCTGAGATTACTAAAACGGTTACAGTGTGGGTTGGTGGTGCTGCGAGGTCTCTGCTTGGCCAGCCGTCAGCTCACTATTCGGTGCCATCTTCAGCATTGCTGTGCACTAGGGAAGACACCTTTGGAAGTACGCAGCTCCATTGGTTGGTGCTGCGTAGGAAGAAGGGCTTTGCTGCCCCCCACCCCCACAGTGCATGTGCCTCCTGGTGCTGGTTGTGCCTTCCATCCGCTGGCACAGAAAGGCGGGCCCCACCTGGCTCCCCTTCCTCCTGGACAGGTGCTGTGGCACTCAGTGGGCAGAAGTGCCAGTGCTGTGGGTGAGATGAAAGCAGCAGCTGTGCAGTGACCTGTGCCAGGACAGAGTTAGAGCAGTGCCCAGCTTTTGTCAGCAGAGACTGAAGAAGATGATCACAGCCTGCATGTGGCAGTGGTCATGTGGGAGCAGAGGCTCTGAGGGCCAGGTTGGCCCAGGACATTTTGCAGCAGTCTCTGTGGACCTGCATATTAGCACATGTGATATCAAGATAAGGCCCCTCTCCCAACACACCTGCGTGCAGGTCCCTTGTAGTTATGCACAAATTGATGTCATTTGTTGGGAGCATGATATGTTGTGAACCCTTGCTTGTTTTTTTTTTTTTTTTTTTTTTTTGAGACAGGGTCTCGCTTTGTAGTTCAGGCTGGCTCTGAGCTCACTATGTAGTCCAGGCAAGCCTCGAACTCAGCAATCCTCCTGTCTCTGCCTCCCGAGTGCTGGGATTATAGGCGTGAGCCACCATGCCTGGCACTGTGGTATGTGGTACTGATTGCCTGTGGGCGTGAGTCTCCACACCCAGCATTGTATGTGGTTACCGGGGATTGAACTCAGGACCTTGCGCTTGCAAGGCAGGTGCCGGAACCACTGAGCTAACCCTCCAGCCCCGAGACAAGGGCTCTCTTTGTAGTTCAGGCTGGCCCTGAGCTCACTCTGTAGCCCAGGCAAGCCTTGAACTCAGCAGTCCTCCTGTCTCTGCCTCCTGAGTGTTGGGATGACAGGCGTGAGCCACCACTCCCGGCTCCAGCCATTTATTTATTTATGAATGAGACAAGGTCTCACTTTAAGGTTCAGGTTAGTCCTGAACTCACTATATAGCTGAAGCTATCCTCAAACTCACAGTGATCCCTCCTTCTTCTACCTCTGGAGTGCAGGGATTACAGGTGTAATTTTTTTTTTTTTTTTTGAGACAGGGTCTCGCTGTGTAGTTCAGGTGGGCCCTCAGCTCACTATGTAGTCCAGGCAAGCCTGGAACTCAGCAATCCTCCTATCTCTGCCTCCCGAGTGCTGGGATTACAGGCGTGAGCCACCACGCCTGCCACTGTGGTATAATTTTTTAAATTTTGAAATAGGGTCTTACCCAGGTCACTTAAGTTGCCCAGTGTGGGCTTGAATTTGTGATCCTCCTCAAAAATTCCTGCCCCAGCTCCCTGGAGCGCTGGGTTACAGGTGTGTGCCGCCACAGCCTGCTGCCTTTGGGATTTTAAATGCTTCTGCCTAGTTCTAAAAAGAAACCTGGAGCCTGGTTCAGTGCTGTACCCTCTAATCTCAGATGCTCAGGAGCATGAGGCATGAGGATGGCAAGTTAACAGCCATGGAGGTACCAGCAAGAACCGGTCTTAAAATTAAAGAAAAAAGAGAGGAGCTGGACCGTTGCTCAGTGATAGAACACTTGTCTGGCATGAGTGTTGCCCTGGGTTTGATCCCCAGGGTTCTCGGAAAGGAGGAGAGAGAACCTGGCACCATCTTTACAGACTTCAGAGCTCTTAAAGTGGCTCAGGTTTCTGCCTGACGTGCGTGGAGTACAGATGTGTACCCTAACACACTTGGGTCTTGTGTGCTTCTCATCTTTAGCTCTGGCTGACGTTACTTCAAAGCTTCCTTTGACCATTTGTCTTCCATAGGAACTAATTACTGCACAGCTGGGACCATTCAGTTACTGACCATTAAATTCTGAAAAACACTGCCGGTTTTTTTGTGGTATTTTAATCTTCCTTCTCTATAATCTTGCCAGACTTCCTCATTCACACTCCTCCCCTCAGAACAGTAAATAAAACAAGTCAAACCATTGCTCAGCAAACCACTCTCATGGCATGCAGTTTGGGGAGAGTTGGGGACTGGGGTGTGGCCAGTAGTGCAGTGCTTGCCTAGCACCCTTGGGCTGTCCCTGGGGCGGAAGTTGGGGAGGAGAGTATACGGGCTGGTTCTTGGGCCCTGTGAAAGTAATGGCTGTTACTTGAAATAGAACTTTGGATGAAAGCAAATTTTGTGGAAATTAGTAATGCAGAATAATTTTCATACTCCTTGAATGTTCATTTCCTGGGGCGCGTTATGTGCTGAATGGAGGCACTGAGCTAGATGGCAGGTCCGGCTGTGCCCGCCTCATGTGCTGCAGCACAGAGGATCACCCTGCCCTTTGCAGTGATTGCCTGGAGGCCACTTCTTTTTTTTTTTTTTTTTGAGACAGGGTCTCGCTTTGTAGTTCAGGCTGGCCCTGAGCTCACTATGGAGCCGAGGCAAGCCGCCGCAAACTCAGCAATCCTCTTGTCTCTGCCTCCCGAGTGCTGGGATTACAGGCGTGAGCCACCATGCCCAGCATTGTGGTATGCGTGTTGATTGTTGGTGGGCATGAGTCTCCCCGCCCAGCGTTATATGTGGTCACCGGGGATCAAACTCAGGACCTTGTGCTTGCAAGGCAGGTGCCGGAACCACTGAGCTAACCCTCTGGCCCTGGAGGCCACTTCTGAGTTGGCCCTTGTAGTTATTATGAGAGTTCTTGAACTCAGACTCAGAGCAAGACCTGCACACCCTGCAGGACTGTTAGGGCAGACTGTGCGCCTGGCCTTGAGCGCACTGGCTTTGGCACTGTGCCCAGGCGCGGCCCAGGCTGCCCTCGTTACTGCACGCCTGCCCGTGGCTGCTTGCCCTCTCCCCAGCCGGCCTGGAGAGGAGTGGGCTGGAGTGTGGGCGCTCTAGGCGGGAGCCTGTGCCTCTGTCAGTTTGCATTCTTGCCAGGTGCTTGTTTGTCCTGGCGGGCTGGGGTCCTTGCCTTCACAGGGGTGGAAACGTCACACAGGTGAGGTCTGGCAGTGGTGAATGGGCAGTATGGAGCCCTGTCACGTGGGGTACCACAAACTGCTGTGGCACAGAGTGCTGGTTCCATACGTGGTCTTTACTTTCTGCATGCTTACCTAAAGCTAGTAATTGGGGTCTCTCCAGTAATGTACCATAGGGTGGACTGAAACTTCTGTTAATAGAAAAACAACTGTCACTGTATGAAAAATAAAACCTGAGTTAGATTGGGAAGCTGCCAACCAACTGTTTGTCGTAAAGGAGAGTGAAAGGAAACCTACACAGGTAATCAGTCCTGATTGAAAGGTATTTAGGTATGGAAGACAAGGTTGTGGCCAGGTGCTTTGTCTCTTTCTTGTTTTTTTTTTTTTTGTTTTTTTTTTTGAGACAGGGTCTCGCTTTGTAGTTCAGACTGGCCCTGAGCTCACTATGTAACCCAGGCAAGCCTTGAACTCAGCAAGCCTGTGCCTCCCTAGTTCTGGGATTACAGGCGTGAGCCACCACACCCAGCACTGTGGTGTGTGCTACTGATTGCTGGTTGTAGTATTGTTGTATGTGGTTTCCGGGGATCGAACCAGGGACTTGGCACTTGCTAGGCAGGCGCTGGAACCATGGGCCCCTCTTGTTTGTTTTTGACACAGGGTTTCATTATGTGCACCATGATGGCCTCAAACTGATGGCAGTCCTCCTGCCTCAGACCCCCAAATGCTGGGATTATAGTCTGTGGTACAATGGCTGGCTGCTTTGATTTGTTTTAACTTTTAATTTCTTTCTCTCTCTCTGTCTCTCTCTCTTTGCAGCATGGGGAATCGAGCTTGGGTCCTTGTTAATTTCTTGATTCTTTTCTCATTTGAGCTGCTCTGAGACATCAAGATGGAGTGGCAGTGTGTTGCGTGAAGGGGAGAGGGAGCTCAGGACCCTGCCACCCACTGTTGCCTACTTACCTGTTCTGGTCTTTGGTTTTCTTATCTGCAGGAGAATGATGAGTTTAAACACACAAGAGTTTTAAATCAGTAATTAGCATGTAGTAAGTGGTGACAGTTTTAGGTGTGAATTTTTTTTTTTTTAGCTATGATTTTTTTTTTTTTTTTTTAAGACAGGGTCTCACTTTGTAGTTCAGGCTGCCTCTGAGGTCACCATGTAGCTCAGGCAAGTCTCGAACTCTGTAGTCCTCTTGCCTCTGCCTCCCGAGTGCTGAGATAACAGGTTTGAGCCACCAAGCCCAGCATTGTGGTATGTGGTACTGATTGCTGGTGGGCATGAGTCACCATGCCGGGTATTATTATATGTGGTTACTGGGGATTGAACCAGGGACCTTATGCTTGCTAGGCTGAGCTAAATCTCTGGCCTTAGCTATGATTATTTTAAAGGAATCTTTTTAGCAGTTTCCATCTGCAAGAGACCATCCAGAGACAAGGAAAAGCAGTGATCTGATAAAGTAATAATTATAGGCTTTCCCTGAATTTGAAGGCTTAGCAGGGCTGAGCAGCCACCTGGAGCTGTGAAGGGGCCGGGCCGTGTATGATGGGTGTCTGCTTTTTCTTTTCTCTTTTTTTTTTTTTTTTTTTTTTGAGATAGGGTCTCGCTTTGTAGTTCAGGCTGGCTCTGAGCTCACTATGTAGCCTTGGCAAGCTTCGAACTCAGCAATCCTCCTGTCTCTGCCTCCTGAGTGCTGGGATTACAGGCATGAGCAACCACGCCCGGCGATGGGCGTCTGCTTTTCAGGGATGTGGAGAGCCTCATTGTAGCCTCAGCTCTGAGAGAATATCAGCAGGAAGGGTCAGAGCTCTGTGGTCCTGCTTGGTTTTATCTGGCAAGTGCACCAGCGTGGGCTTGTTCCGCTGGCAGGTGTTAGGGACTTTCTCATTGGCAGCTGTTGCACCTTCCCAGGCTTGGAGGATCCTCCGAGTCTACTGCCTACCCAAGACTATGCCCCTGGGTATGCCCACTGTGCCCTTTAGGGACAGAGCCCTGGTGCTGGCACCTCCGAGTCTGTGTCACATCTCTGCCCTCTTCCAGAGAGGCTCCACCCTCAACTTGATGGACTATCCTAAAGATGCCATTTTTTCATCTTGGATTGAGACCAAGTGGAGCCCTTCTAGCAAAGCTTGTTGTCCCTTTTGACAGCTACCATGTTTGAATGGCATCTCAGCTGAGTCCCTGCTGTGTGTGGAAAATGAGTTAGAAATGTATTGTCTGTGTTCATCATGGCCACACAGATTGGTGATGGAGCAAGGATTTATATAAATAATTTTCCTGCACTGAAATTCCCTCAAAGGAGGTGGAAAACAGTGGGTGACACAGGGAGGCTGGGCTTGGGATAGACTGCAGGAATGATTGAATTGGCAGTTGAGGGTAAGCAGAAGTTGGGAGGTTCAGAATGCCCAGCACTTTGGGAGGAGGATTGTAGCTTAGTGACGTAGTGAGGCCCTGACTCCAGTAGAAATGTTAAAAAAAGGGCCAGGCGGGTGCAAAAGCCATGAGTCCCATTCCTGGTAGTGCAAACAAAACAAACCACACAACACCCCAACCAACCCTACAAAAAAACAGCCAAACCCAAACAACAACCTTCACTCATTGAGGTGGATAGTATCAAAATATATATGCAGCTAGATATTGTGGCATGGCATGTGTCATTAATGAAGTATTTGTCCAAAAGAAGATGCCAATAAATAACTGACTGCCTAGAAGACTTAGAAGTTGGTCACTGGGTGCTTTGAAGAATGCACTTGGGTTTTGCTCTGAGTTTGACACACATTAGTGATTAGGGATCATCTTTGCTAAGAGAAATACTGCAGGACATCCTTTGTTATTTCATAACATGCCAGGTGGAAAGGTGTCTTCTGGACATTGGGGTTCAGAGATATGCTTGGTGGAGTTGTACCAAGCCTGATTCAGTCCCTGGTGGCAGAAAAAAAGAAAGATCTAGGACCTTCAAAAAATCAAAAGGCCTGGGGATGTAGCCTAAATTCTGGCTTCAATTCCTAGTTTGCAAAAAAAAAAAAGAAAAACTGAACCTCTATTGGGCTAAGAATATGCATATTTCGATTGTAAGTTTGTAGATCTAATTGAAGGAAAGGAACTCCAGCTGTAGTTGCCTTGCAAATATACCAAGAGTCTGTCTTTTCTGCTGAATTGTGTCTAACTTTCCTCATAGTATAGACCACGTCTGATACTGTTTTTGCTGAGCACAAAATTACTGAACGTAATAGATATTCCATAAATACTGCATATACATTGTTGAAGCTGTCATAGAATCAGGTTAGAAATTGAACTGTTTTGTGATAAGTAAAGGGACTGGTTAGGGACTCAGTGGTTCAAGATGAACTATAATTCAATTCATTTGAGTGTCATTTCAAGTGAACGGAGTTAGAATATAAAATAAGCACCCATGTAACAGACTGTGTTTGTCAGCTGTCCCATCTCTGGGACACAATATCCAACCAAGACTCAGAGCTTAGAGAAATTTATTTTGGCTGATGGTTTGATCTGAGGTTCTCTGGCTCCGAGGCAGGAGCATCATGGCAGAAGGGCACAGCAGAACAAGACCTCTTAATTCTTGACAGCTGGGAAGCAGAGCCGAGGAACAGCCAGAGAGAAAGGGGTCAGGGACCAGATACAGATCCAAAGCCATACCTCATGACCACTCCCTCACACCCAGCAGTGTGCTCCATGGACCCCTGGGCAGTCCCAAAGCCAGTCCAGTTCACATTGCATTGCACCATCACGCAGACTTCTACATTTGAGTCGTCTTGGCATCTTTTTAGGTCATTTACAAATTGGAGCACACTGACATTTTTTTTTTTTTTTTTTGAGACAGGGTCTCGCTTTGTAGTTCAGGCTGGCTCTGAGCTCACTATGTAGCCCAGGCAAGCCTTGAACTCAGCAATCCTCCTGCCTCTGCCTCCCGAGTGCTGGGATTACAGGCATGAGCCACCACGCCCAGCACTACGCCCGGCACTGTGGTATGTGGTATTGATTGCTGGTGGGCATGAGTCTCCATGCCCACCATTGTATGTGGTTACTGGGGATCGGTGCCAGAACCACTGAGCTAACCCTCCAGCCCCAACACACTGACATTTTTTGTGGTACCTGTTCCTTGTTCTCTGTTTGAGAAAGGTGACATCAATGAGAAGCATTTCTCATCCCCATGAATGCAGCTATGTGAGCAGCTTCCCCCCTATTGATCTGGGTAGGTAATCTTTTGCAGGTTTACTGCCAACACTTTTTTGGAAAAATAATCATTTTTCCAAATATCATTTCTCCAAGCTGAGAGTGTATACCTGAGGCTCTGAGTTCCATCCTTAGTGTCCAAAAAGGAAAAAAAGAAGGCAAGAGAAAAAGGCAGAAATCAGATGTTCTTCAGAAATGACCTGTGTGGGATAAATCATGAGTGTAAGCGATGTGGTCAGGAGCTTTACATCTAGCTGTGTCTCTGTGTGGGTCAGAGAACACCAAGCGTTCTTGGTGGCTCTCCCATTTTTTGCTGCAGAGCAACGGCCAGGACACGCGTCAGGGGACGGTCATCTCATGCCACTGGGGCACAAAGAAGCTTCCCACTGTTAGCACATCTTCACACGGAAGGCCAGTGTGCTCATGATGAAATGTTATTGAGGGTTGATTCACACACACTGTTTTCTTTTGTTTTGATTCCCTAGGACTCTAGAAAGATTTTGCCATGAATGGTGACACTCGGGCTGCAGTGGTGACTTCACCACCCCTGACCACAGCCCCTCACAAGGAAAGGTACTTTGACAGAGTGGATGAGAACAACCCAGAGTACTTGCGGGAGAGGAATATGGCGCCGGACCTTCGCCAGGATTTCAATATGATGGAGCAGAAGAAGAGAGTGTCCATGATTCTGCAGAGTCCTGTAAGAGAAGCATGTCCCAGAGCAAGCAGGGGCTTCCTTCTTGGGCCTCACTTCTTGTGCTCTGTTGTGTGAGTGGCGGAGTCCGTTGGTTTTCACACAGGAAGTCGGTACCTTGTATACATGTCCTGTTTGTTGAAAGAATTCAGTTTAGCTTATGTTGCCAGACATAGTGAGGGATCTTCAGTGTGACAATGCAAGGATGCACTTGTTTCTCCTGTTCATTGCCATTTCTCCTGGGGTCTTCTGTTTATTGGGATGGCTTGAAAATTATTGTTTCCTCCAGAAAGCAGTTGAGCATCTCTGACCCCCAAATCTGAAATCTGATACATTTTGAGCATTGTGCAATTCAGAAGGTTTTGGATTTCAGAGGATTTCAGGCTTTCGGATTAGGGGTGCATAACCAGTACAGTCTGTGCAAAATATTCCAAGCTTTGAGAAATTCCCAGATCTGAATTACTTCTAGTCCCAAGCATTGTGGATGGGGCCATTCAGCTTGGCCTGAGTGTGGGCCTGGGCACAGGGCATGTTACTAGCAGGAGATTCTCTGCAGTCACAGCCCCGATCATGTGTAAGGCAGGCTGTATCTTCAGTGGGGCGAGATTGCCGTCATGGTAGACCGTGTTGGTGCTGGTGCCCTTGTGTGGGCTTCACTTCTGCCTCCTGCCTGCCTGCCTGCCTGCCTGCCTTCCTTCCTTCCTTCCTTCCTTCCTTCCTTCCTTCCTTCCTTCCTTCCTTCCTTCCTTCCTTCCTGCCTGCCTGCCTGCCTGCCTGCCTGCCTGCCTGCCTGCCTGCCTGCCTCCTTCATTCCCTCCCTCCTTCCTTCATTTGTTCTTGCTTTATCCCTTTAGTACTTTGAGAAACACTGATTGTGTCTCATGTGTCATGGGGAAATAGGTATCGGAACTAGGGACTTTGCAGTAAATTAAGACATAGAAGTCCAGTAATGGCTAGCTTTGGTTATTATTAGGATCTGATTTACATATGGTCAAGTATATTGATCTTATATAGCTTGATGAGGGTTTTTTTTTTTTCCCATCTTAAGGATCAAATCCAGGACCATGGACATACTAGGCAAGTGCTTTACCAGTGAACTATGTCCTCAGCCCTTTTATTGCCCCTCTGTTTTTTTTTTTTTTTTTTTTTTTTTTTCTTTTTGAGACAGGGTCTCGCTTTATAGTTTCAGGCTCGCCCTGAGCTCACTATGGTGTCCAGGCAAGCCACCGGGAACTCAGCAATCCTCCTGTCTCTGCCTCCCGAGTGTTGGGATTACAGGTGTGAGCCACCATGCCCAGCATTGTAGTATGTGGCGTTGATTGTTGGTGGGCGTGTCTCCACACCCAGCATTATATGTGGTTTCCAGGGATCGAACTCAGGACCTTGCGCTTACGAGGCAGGCACTGGAACCACTGAGCTAACCCTCCAGTCCTGTCTCTCCGTTTTTTATTCTGAGGTAAGGTCTCAGTAAATTGCCCAGGCTGAGTTTAAACTTAGGATCCCTGTGCCTCAGCCTTCTGAGTAGCTGGGCTTATAGGCGTGTGCTTAATGAATTTTGACACATGTAGGGCATTTGTAATCACCCAGATCAGGCCTCTGATTTGACGCTGCAGCTGAGGAAGATAAACGGGAGAAGCAAACAGAAGTGCAGTGGCAAAATACCAGGGTGCTTAGAGCGAGTAGAACTGTGGTCTCCCTGGGGAGAAGAGGAGCCTGTGTCTGCCAGGAAGGAGCTGGCCATGCAGTAATCCAGAGAACCTGCCCAGGTCACAGGATTGGTGACGTGAGCGTGACGGGTTTGAGGAGCCACAGGCAGCCTGTGTGGTTTGTGCTTTGGTCGCGCCGGGTTTCCTTCTCTCATGCACGGCCCCAGATGCGTTCTCAAAAAAAAAAAATTTTTTTTTTTGATAGAAAAAAAAATTTTTTTTGATAGAACACTGGAAATCGCAAAGTACCATTGAAAATAACTTATGATTTTGTCACTAAGATAATTAACATTTTGATGTATTGGCCTTTACTCTCTTCTGTTTAAATATGTATTTACTCTTACAAAAACTGGTTATAGTGTTTTATGACCCTTTTTACTAAACTATCAAGAGAAGTTTTTATGTCATTTAATATTTTTCAGCTTTTCGAGTTGGACACGTGCAAAATTTCCAGTGTACCAAACCAATCCTCTGTTTGATATATAGACTGTTTTCTCTTTTGTAATGCTGAAGTGAATGTTCTAATAAGTATATCTTTGAGCACATTCTTCCTGATTATTTCCTTAAAATATATTCCTAAGAAAATAATTTTTATTTTTTTTGGTATGTGGTACCAGGGATCGAACCTTTGTGCTTGTGAGGCAGGCACTGGAACCACTGAGCTAAATCCCCAGCCTAGGAATAGAATTTTTATTCAAATTTTTAAGCTTTTATTAAATAACATCAGAAAACAAGGTGTTTGTTTATATTTCCTGTTGTAATTATGAACAGATCTATTTATTGTTTCAGCCTAGAATAAAAAAAAATTAGTTTATGTGATAGCCACTCCCAGAAGAGAAACCCAGTTATACTTTTAAAATGCATTTTATTAGGCTTTCTGTGAAGAATTGGAATCCATGATACAAGAACAATTCAAGAAGGGGAAGAACCCTACTGGCCTGTTGGCGCTGCAGCAGATTGCAGACTTCATGACGGCGAATGTTCCCAACATCTACCCAGCAGCTCCTCAGGGCGGCATGGCTGCCTTGAACATGAGTGAGTAGTTCTGGGCTCACGATAGCCCGAGGTGTGTTCTTTCGGAGGATGTGGCCATGCAACTGTGCAATACACAGTGCTGAGCATTTTGCAGATGACTGTGTTTTAGTAATTCACCTAGAAGAGGACTGGAGCCTTGAAGCATCCTCGTGTAGAGGGGTCCTCCTAGCAAAGCAGAGAGATTCTGTTGTCTTCAAGGCACAAGATTTTTTATGTAATTTCTGAGGCCCTTTGTGAATTAAAATAATCTGAAACAATGCTTATGGTGTAATACCTCAGTTTTAGCTGAATCATTTCAGCCATGCCAATATCTCTTCTATCCACCGTTTCTTACCTACCTTTCTTTATTACTGCCTGTACACCAAGGAGAAACAGATTTCCAGAGCAGGTCAGGGGAGAGAGCTGAGTGGGTGAATGTAACCAGTGCACAGTTGGCCATGCAGGGCAGAGCTTTTCCCAGCTGTTGACTCTGTGCTGTAAGCATCACCAAAGCAGAGTGCTGGTGATGTGAGGGCAGCTGAGTTGACCGTGTATAGTGTCCTGGTGAGATGGCAAAGTCTGACTGGGCACCATAGTGTGCTGGTTTCCATTTGCTCCCTGGTGGTTGCTGGGTACCTGTCTGTCCAGTGGTGTTCTTAGCTGACTTTCACCAGATGTGATATATTGTTCTCTACAGAGTATTAAGAATCATTTAGTCAAGCAGGGTGCCACACACACCTGTAATACCAGCTCCTTGGGAAGCTGAGATAGGACTGTAAATTCAAGAACCTGAGCAACTTAGCAAGACCCTGTTTCAAAATTTTAAAAAAGTCTCATGTGTAGATCAGTGGTAGAGGGCTTGCCTAGCATGTGTGAAGCTCCCAGTATATCTCCAGGACTTAAAAAAAAAGAGTCACTTTTAATTTACTACCTGAAACCTCTAACCTGAAATATAATGGCTGCTAGTAAGATTTTTATGTATTTATATGCATTCTTTGTGGACTTAGGACATTTGATTCAGGGCATTTCAGGTGTTTGATAATAAGGATTCATCTCCTTTACATATTATCTTATAGTCAGAGATAAAGAATTTTTTTCAGTAATACAACACTACAAAAAGGGAAGGAAGACAGAAAAGACTTCTTTTTCTTCCTTTTCAACATTTGTTTTGACTCACTTTTCCTCCTTATCATTGGCATTGGCTGGAACCAGTGTGCTAGTGCTAGAACACCTGAAATGTTCTTTTTTTTTTTTTTTTGCTTTTTTTTGGAGACAGGGTATCGCTTTGTAGTTCAGGCTGGCCCTGAGCTCACTATGGTGCCCAGGCAAGCCGCCGCGAACTCAGCAATCCTCCCGTCTCTGCCTCCCGAGAGCTGGAATTATAGGCGTGAGCCACCACGCCCAGCATTATATGTGGTTACCGGGGATTGAACTCAGGTCCTTGCGCTTGCAAGGCAGGCGCCGGAACCACTGAGCTAACCCTCCGGCCCCTGAAATGTTCTTTTTCTCACCCTTATGTGGGACATCAGTGGTAGGCTTTTATAGTTACTTTTTATCCAGATAGGATGTGGTCATTTCTGTCTGCCTTGCTGAGAGTTTGTATTCTGATGCATGTTGAATTTTGTGTCTTTTGAAATGATTGCATGGGTTTTCTTCAGGCCAAGATGGTGATTACATTAGTAGTTTTCCTGTACCCTCCAGATGAACCCTATTGGTTATGTTTTTTTTTTTTTTTTTTTGAGTCAGTTTCTTGCTTTGTAGTTCAGGCTGGTCCTCAGCTCACTATATAGTCCAAAGTAGCCTCGAATTCACTGCAGTCCTCCTGCCTCTGCCTTCCAAGTGCTGGGATTATAGACATGAGCCACTATGTGTGGTATTGTGGTACCAGGGATCGAACTGAGGACCTTGTGCTTCCAAGGCAGACTCAGGAACCACTGAGCTAAATCTCGGCCTCAGACTTTCTGGGTTTTTGTTTGTTTGTTTTGTTTTTAACAGTCTTTCTGGTTTTGAGACGTTCTGATCCAGTATGAAAGATATATAGCTCAAGTCTATTATTATTTGAGCTATATTGTAAGAATTATTAATATTTGAGTTCTGCTTTCTTTATTCTAGGTCTTGGTATGGTAACCCCTGTGAATGACCTCAGAGGCTCTGACTCCATCGCATATGACAAAGGGGAGAAGCTACTGCGGTGTAAACTGGCTGCCTTCTACAGACTGGCTGACCTCTTTGGATGGTCTCAGCTCATCTATAACCACATCACGGTGCTAATCCAGGGCTGGTCCTGGGTGGGGCATGGATTTGGGGAAGGGAAGCGGTGGGCTTCAGGATGCCTGCAGAATGTAACAGTCAATCAGAGAATTGCCTATTTGGGTTAGAAGTCTTATCTCTCAAAGTCTGTCTCTCACACTTGTTTTTTCAGCCATTCCAGTTTTGTTTTTGTTTTTGAGACAGGGTCTCGCTTTGTAGTTCAGGCTGGCTCTGAGCTCACTATGTAGCCCAGGCAAGCCTCGAAGTCAGCAATCCTCCTGCCTCTGCCTCCCAAGTGCTAGGATGACAGGCATGAGCCACCACACAGGCACTGTGGTATGTGGTGCTGATTGCTGGTGGGCGTGAGTCACCACACCTGGCATTATTTTTTTTTTTTGAGACAGGGTCTCGCTTTGTAGTTCAGGCTGGCTCTGAGCTCATTACATAGCCTAGGCAAGTTCCAAACTCAGCAATCCTCCTGTCTCTGCCTCCCGAGTGCTGGGATTATAGGCGTGAGCCACCACACCTGGCGCCTGGCATTGTTGTATGTGGTTACTAGGAAGAATTTGGGATGTTGTATGTGCAAGGCAGACACTGGAACCACTGAGCTAAATCTCCAGCCCCAGCTGTTGTAGTTTTTAAAACTGTTTTCAGTGCTGTCAGTCCCTCTCTTCAGTTTATCCATGTTGTACACTGCTGCGTGCTCGTTGCCCATACCAAGCTTTCCTCTAGCTGGGATTCTGCCCAGGGATGATGCTGCACCCCATCTCTCTGGCATCTGAGCACCCAGCCCTGCTGCAGAAAGCCCCAGGAGTGGGCAAACTCCTGGCACACTCTAGGCTGATGGTCCACCTCAGCAGGCCTGGCATTGCCCAGCAGCCAGGGGCTGTCTTTCATATGAAATCACTAATATGTGAGGCTTCTCTGCTGTCTTTGAAACTCTTGACCTTCTTTCTCCTCTTGGCACAGAAGAAATGGAAATCCTTCTGACCTTGTGACCATTGAGTAGTCCTGATGACCTATTAGAGGGTCCTGTCCTGGCCAGGCTCCTTCTCTAGTTTGGAGTTTCTGGCTACTTAGATTCCTGAGGCATTGGTAGCTAGATTGTTGCCCTCCCTCACTTCCTCCCTCCCCTTCCTTCATTTGTTGAGATAGCTTTGTTCTTTGAACTGCTTCCTTCCTTTGGATTTTAAGCTTGTTTCAGTCTTGTTTTTAAAATTTCATTTCTTTTATTGGGTATTTCAAATCATTACTGTAGCGGCTCCTTAGAGTAACAGGCAGACCTCACACAGCATCTCAGAGACAGTCATGATCCTGCTTGTCAGCGCCACTGGACTCCTAGCAGTGTGAATCCTCCCCGCATGGTGGGCTGCCACTTCTGTGACCAGAGTGCTGTGCTTCTGGGACTTGATCTGGACCTCTGCATAGAGTTGTCTTCTCCCTATCTGTTCTCTGCATTGCTTCTAGAGTAAACTTCTCAAAATCCATGTCGACCGTGTTGGTCAGGCCCGAGTACCCTGCTGTCTTGTGCTATGCAGACTGTTTCTTGGACTGTTCCCCTGCCAGTGGATGACTTACGCTCTGTATATTTCTTGTTGCTGTCTTTCCAGAGGACACAGAGTGAGCTTGCCCCTGGTAAGGCACATTGGCATAAGAGCACCTGCCGACTGAATTGCTTCTGTAAAGTTGAGACAAGAACTCACCAGGGCCTTCTGAGGATTGGTGGTTGTGTTAGCCCAGCCAGTGCTGCTTCCTTCCTGGGGCCACCTCTGTGCTGACTACACCGTGCAGGGCCCTATAGTTGAGTTTTCATGCTATACGGTGGCCTAAGAACAAGCTGCGTGGCAGTGTCATAGCTGACCAGAAATCTGTGGCTTTAACAGCAGCCTCACGTTCTTGGGGGGCTTTAAAATGCTGTTTACCACCAGTTCAGTTGTGGATGTTGCTTAAGTAAGTTTGACTCCCTTAACGCAGGCCATCCTGCCCCTTCTTTTTTCTTTTTCTTTTCTTTTCTTTTTGAGACAGGGTCTCGCTTTGTAGTTCAGGCTGGCTCTGAGCTCACTATGTAGTCCAGGCAAGCCTGGAACTCAGTAATCCTCCTGTCTCTGCCTCCCGAGTGCTGGGATTACAGGCATGAGCCACCACACCCAGCACTGTGGTATGTGGTATTGATGGCTGGTGGGCGTGAGTCTCCACACCCAGCATTGTATGTGGTTACCAGGATCAAACTCAGGACCTTGCACTTGCACTTGTGAGGCAGGCACCAGAACCACTGAGCTAATCCTCCAGCTCATCCTGCCCCTTCTTTGCAAGTGTCATAGGGATTTTCTGTAAAGGGATTTAAAACACCAACAGGTATTAGAGGAGTGGATTGTCTGAGTTAGATCCTGAGATTGCATTGGATTTAGAAACACCCTTGCTGTGAGGAGGACAAGCCAGGCTGGCCCAGCTGGCACACGGTCTTAGTGACCGTGAGGTGGTGGCTGCACCCAGTGTGGGTGGAATGCTGTCACGGCTTGGCACCTATGGAACATAGCAGGTGCTTACCTCAGTTCCCTTTTGGATTCTTAGAAATGCTGAACTCTGAGGTGACCATCTGGAGCCCACTCTTATGTCCAGAGCCTGTGTCTGGGGATGCGATAATTGCTCCCTAGGTGCAGAGTGGAGCCACTGATGCTACTGTTAGAAGATTTGAGTAAATGCCTCAAGTCTTTCTACAAAGAAGGAATACCACTGACTAACCCAATAGTAAATGTGTTTCGGTTTAATCTCTAGCAAGTCTTTGGAGTCTATGCTGAAGTCATTATAAAACCTAAATTACAGGGCCAGAGGGTTAGCTCAGTGGTTCCGGCGCCTGCCTTGCAAGCGCAAGGTCCTGAGTTCAATCCCCGGTAACCACATACAATGCTGGGCGTGGAGACTCACGCCCACCAGCAATCAACCAGCAATCAGCACCACATACCACAGTGCCGGGCGTGGTGACTCACGCCTGTAATCCCAGCACTTGGGAGGCAGAGACAGGAGGATTGCTGAGTTCGAGGCTTGCCTGGGCTACATAGTGAGCTCAGAGCTAGCCTGAACTACAAAGCAAGACCCTGTCTCAAAAAAAAAAAAAAAAACCTAAATTACAAGCTGGGCCCGGTGTACACCTACAGTCGCAACACTTGGAGGGTGGGACAGGAGGATGCCCATGAGTTCAGGGACAGCCTTGGCTACACATTGAGGCCCTGCCTCGAAAGCCACACAGAAAAGTCAAAGCAATGAAAATGAAGAACAAAGTAAACACTAGGCTGAACTTACATATTTATGAACTTTGTGGGCAGGACTCTTCTTTTTTTAGTGCTGAATTCCTAGCACCTTGTGTATATTCATAATGGCGCCAAGTCTGTATCGAATGGATTCTGGAAAAAGAAATACACTGTGCAGGGACACAGTGATGTGTTCTTTGGAGAATTTACAAAAGGAATTGCTCTCATTTGTGTTTTCAAAAAGAAGGTTTTAGTTTTATTCTTATACCCTGAGTTGTGGCCGCTTTTACCCATGAGACTACATGCATTTCCAGACAGCTAGTGGTGATTAACTGGCCTGTCGGAGCACTAACATTGAACTGCTTTTGTTTAATGTTATAAAGGTTTTTTTTTCCTTTTTTTAATTTTGAGGTAGGGCTGTGCTAAGTTACTCAAGGTGGATTCAAATTTGGGGATAGCCGGGAGTGGTGGCTCATGCCTGTAATCCCAGCACTCGGGAGGCAGAGACAGGAGGATTGCTGAGTTCGAAGCTTGCCTAGGCTACATAGTGAGCTCAGAGCCAGCCCGAATTACAAAGCGAGACCCTGTCTCAAAAAAAAACACCGAAAAACAAAAAACTTGGGGATATCCTACCTTAGCTTCCTGAGTAGTGGGGCTTCCAGACAAGCGTCATCACACTATCCTCTGGAAAATCAGTTTCCATAAATGTGACCAGGAAGCAATTTCTGTACTTCATAAGTTAAAGTACTATGTAATATAAAAACAGAAAGCTTCCAGTACATCTTAGCTCTGTGTTGGGCCTGACAGAGATGCAGGGGATTTCAGAGGCACTTGGGAGCTAACTCAGTCATTCTCCCTGCAGACTAGAGTGAACACTGAGCAGGAGCACTTCCTCATTGTTCCCTTCGGGCTTCTTTACAGCGAAGTGACTGCGTCCAGCTTGGTAAGGTATTGCCATGGATCCTGGTGGGCATCAGTACCTCCAGGTGTAGCTGCACATGTAAAACAGGGACATCTAGTCCTGATCATTTCAATCAGAGAAGGGCCTTGGGGGTCATGAGCCTGAGCTTGGGTTTGCATAGTGTCCAGCTGTGGTGCCTCGAGGTCCTCCTGCCATCCTTTTGACTTTGGTTTTTTTCAGGTTAAAATCAACCTACAGGGAGACATAGTGGACCGTGGAAGTACTAACCTTGGAGTCAACCAAGCTGGCTTCACACTGCACTCAGCGATCTATGCTGCCCGCCCAGATGTTAGGTGCATCGTGCACATTCACACGCCCGCTGGGGCCGCGGTGAGTGCATTCCCAGGAGCGCTGCTGGCTTCTCACACAAGCCCTCAGCCTAATTTTGTTGGACTAAAGCAGTTTCCCATAAAGCTTTTCTTATTTTTGTGGTACTGGGGTTGGAACCCAGAGCCTTGCATGTGCTACGCAAGTGCTGGATCACAGAACTATACCCCTAGCTTTGCCTTCCTTGAAACAGTTTCATTCTTTTCCTTTTAAGGAATTTGTTTGCTATCTGAATTTGAACAACCAATGATGAGTCTACAGATGTCTGTTAATTTAGCAGTTACAAATTGAGTATACTAAAGTCAAAGTGGATAAGAAACCTAAATATTAAAACAGAAACACTAAACCTGGCTGGAAAACAGGTTAGGTAGAACTCTTGGAGAGACATTGGCTTAGGGAAAGACTTTATGAACAAAACATCTGTAGCATATAACTAGCAGAAGGAATCAACAAATGGGATCTCATCCTGTTAAAAACCTTCTGCACGGCAAAAAAAACACAAGCAGAGTGAAAAGACATCCAACAATATGGGAAAAAATTTTTACTAGCTGTTCTTCAGATAAAGGGCTACTGTTTAGAATACATAAAAAGTTTTTAAAAATCAACCCCCACCGGGCGTGGTAGCTCACGCCTATAATCCCAGCACACAGGAGGCAGAGATAGGAGGATTGCTGAGTTTGAGGCTTGCCTGGGCCACATAGTGAGCTCAGGGCCAGCCTGAACTACAAAGTGAGACCCTGTCTAAAAAAAAAAAAATCAACCCCCCATATTTAAAGACCCAATTCAGAAATGGGCATCTGAAATGAACAGATACTTTTCAGATGAAGAAGTAAAAGCAGCTAAGAAGCACACGCAGAAATGCTCAACATCACTGATCATTCAAGAGATACAGATGAAAACAACACTGAGATTTCATCTAACTCCACAAAGAATGGCTGCTGTCTCAAACTTAGCCAGCAACAAATGCTGGTGAGGCTGTAGGGAGAAAGGAGCCCTTCTCTACTATTGCTGGGAATGTAGACTGGTGCAACCACTATGGAGATCAGTGTGGAGATTCTCAAAAACTTAGGATTAGAGGTCCCATTTGACCCTGCTATTCCCCTGCTAGGGATATACATGAAAGAATTAAAAGGTTCATATCACAGTGACATGTGCACCTGTGGTTTTTTTTTTTTTTTTTTTTTTTTTTTTTTTTT
>PVIC010001507.1:0-55381 GCA_004025085.1 Thryonomys swinderianus | reverse complement strand
TCTCTAGCCCAGTGTGCACCTATTTTTATAGCAGCTCAGTTTGTGATAGCTAAATCTTGGAAGCAACCCAGATGCCCATTAATTGAAGACTGGGTAAAGACGATTTTTTTAATAAAATGGAGTATTACTCTGCCATAAAGAATGATAAATTTGAGTCATATTCAAATGGACATACCTTGAGGACATACTCATAAGTGAAATAAATAGGTCACAGATGTATAAATACTGTATCTTTTCTCTGGTATGAAAAACTGAAAATGTAAATAAGTCCTAGAATGTATGATAGACACTATAAAATAGAAAATATCCTAAGGGAAATGGGGGTAGTGGTAAGTAATGAGGGGAAAGAAAAAATTGTGGTTAAAAAAAGGGGGAAACAATCTCAAGTATATAGGGGTGGGGGATTATAGGGTGGGTAGAAGAATGGGAAAAAATGAGAAGTCATGTCATATATTGGTACAAATTCTCAGTATTGAGTGTGATCATGATGTGTATATAAAATGTACCTATTTCACACACAAAAAAAAAATCTAAAAAAAACCCCAAATTATAGTTTGAGAGGATTGTGGTAGGATGAAGGTTAACTGTGTTGAAACCTGGGGCAGTGCAGAGGGCAGTAAACAAGATTGCTTCGGGAAGGGTATGGGGTAGGAAGGAGGCCAGGGTGGGGCTCTGGGTGTGCCCTAGGGTGGCAGATTTGGGCGTGATCACTCACACTGGGAAGAGTCTGGGCAGAGAGAGAGAGGGCTGGAATATCCCCTGCTGCACCCCTGATGTGTTCCCAGTGGGCAAATACTGGTCAGAGACCTGGCCTCCAAGCCTGTGTAGACCACTCACTGTGTGTGATCCCTTCTCATGTGCTGGGTCCTAGGAAAAGCCCCAGGGATCTCGCTGTGAATTTGCACATTCCATTTGTCAGTACTAAGTCATGTGGAAGTGAAATAATTTGGAGCTGTGCTTTTTACACTTGGAGGACTTTTTTGAGCTCATTGTACAACAGATAACTGTTGGAACATAAGGTTCTTGGAGGCAACATTAGAGTTTTATTAGGCACATCATTCTTGGAATGATGTAATTTTTTTCTTCCTAAAAGAGTGCACATTATTTCAACCACTAAAAATGCCCAGACCTTTTAAGAACTTTTAGGGGCACCTTTAAGAATATAGTTACAGGGGCCAGGCATTTAGCTCAGTGTTTCGGCACCTGCCTAGCAAGCACAAAGTCCTGAGTTTGATCCTGATAACCACATATAACAATACCAGGCGTGGTGACTCATGCCCACTAGCAATCAGTACCACATACCACAATGTTAGGCATGGTGGGTCATACCTGTAATCCCAGCACTCAGGAGGCAGAGGCAGGAGGATTGCTGAGTTCGAGGCTAGCTGGGGTTACCTAGTGAGCTCAGCGTCAGCCTGAACTACAAAGCGAAACCCTGTCTCCAAAAAAAAAAAAAAAATGTATAGTTACATATAGATACCAGATGATTTTTTTTTTTTGGTACTAGAGAATGAACCTAAGGCTGTTGTACTGAGCTACATATCTACCTCCCTCTTTTAAATTATTTTTTAATAAGTCATTAAACTGCTCAGGTTGGGCTTGAACTTGTGACCCTCCTGGTTCAACCTCCTAGAGGGATTATAGCTAGGAGCCAACCATCCCCAGCTCCCAGTAGTATATATTGAAAGTTACCAGCGCTGCTGCTATAGCTCAGTGGTAGCTGCTTGTCCAGCATGCACAAGACCCTGGAGGAAAAAAAGTGTCAAGTAACCGCTTGATAATACTTCATAATACTCTGAAAGGAATTAAATGTGGCATGGTCTTTTTAGGTAAACTTTTCTTTATGGAATGTACCTGCAAATCTTTGAGTCTTTGGAGTCTGTCAGCTGAGTCCTCACACTACCAGCTGTCCAGACCTTCACAATTGGTATACTCAAAAGGCAGCTTTGGGGATTTTAGGAAGCAAAGGGGTATGGGGCCCTCTCAATGTTTTTATTTTTGTTTTGACTCTGAGGCTCCATTTTACTTAAATATATATATAGAGAGAAGTTATTCAGCATAATTGTCCCAAATTCTTGTACATTTGGTTTTAACTACTTTCTGGCATTTTGCTTTTACCTTCCATTTAAGAGAAAGGACTCAGAAGCTAGCTGTTCTAGGAACGTTGAGACCATCATGGGCTCCTTGTGTTGACATTCCCGGTGCTTGGGATCAGTGGGAAGCCCAAGGCCATGAGCTTTCTTTCTCCTAAGGCTCTCCTAAGTGTCTATACTGAGCCCTGGAGTTAAGTTTATACTTAAGTTCACAGCCTTGTTCATTTCCAAGAGGGGAGCAAAATAAAGCATTTGTCCTGTTTGTATTTCTGTGAGGAATGTGCCTGTCCTGACTTACAGTTTAATGCTGGCTTCTCCTTCCTTCCCGGGGACTGCTTGGTCCCTAGGTGTCTGCAATGAAGTGTGGCCTCCTTCCAATCTCCCCGGAGGCTCTCTCCCTTGGGGAAGTGGCATATCACGACTATCATGGCATTCTGGTGGATGAAGAGGAAAAGGTGTTGATTCAGAAAAACCTGGGGCCTAAGAGCAAGGTCAGTAGGCGCCGCCTCTGGGCTTGCAGTTCCAAAGACAGAGGAGCTCAGGAAGCTAGGTCTGCTTGCTGGCTCCACAGAACACCCCACTTTCCCACAGGTGCTTATTTTGCGGAACCATGGGCTTGTGTCTGTTGGAGAGAGTGTGGAGGAGGCCTTCTACTACATCCATAACCTGGTGGTGGCCTGTGAGATCCAGGTAGGTGGTAGTTACACTATTTGCTCTCAGTTGACACAGCTGTCCCGGGTCTAAGTGATCCCTCTACAGACTCTTGATGGTTGTCTTGCAGGAAGGAGCTGTTGAGCAGTCTCTACCAGAGATGAGCTCATGAGTTTATGCTCAGCCAGAACAAATACCATTTCACTGACTTCAGACACAAGAGATTGCAGAGCTTTTCACTTATTTTCTTTTTAAAATAAGATAAGTGATTAGAATTTGTGGAGTACTGGTATGTGCCAGGCTCCATATCAAATGCCTTATTTCCTTTGGCTGTGTTCTTTCTGAAAAATCAGGAGCAGACGTAGAGACTTGCCCTGTGTCCACTGTGATACCCACGCTGGTCTGCTCAGCCCCAGGCTTCTGCTCTGCCCTGGCATTGGATTGTCTGTGGGGCTCTGAGATTCCAAGACGTGAGGCTGATTCATTCCCATTCATTACCCAGTGTGAATGCCCAGTGTTTCGTTATGCTGAGGAAGAACTTGCAGAAGGGACCATCCATCTTGCACTGACTTGCTCCAGGTGTCCCCTAGGCGTCTGATCCTCATGATCTGTTTGGAACTCAGGCTGTTGTGTGTGCTTGTTTTGGAAAAGGTTCGCACTCTGGCCAGCTCGGGAGGACCAGACAACTTAGTTCTGCTGGACCCAGGGAAGTACAAAGCCAAATCACATTCCCCGGGACCCCCAACGGAGGAGGGCAGTGGGTCACCTCCCAAGTGGCAGATTGGGGAGCAGGAATTTGAAGCCCTCATGCGGATGCTGGATAATCTGGTAAGAATGGTGCCTCTGGCTGGTGACAAAACTTTTGCTGTAGAGACACAGATGTAGGTGCCTTTGCAGCAAGCAGAGTGGCCATCTTCATGCCTGTTTGAATGATTTCACTCTCAAAAATTCATTATGGAGCATGTTTCAGGAATTCATTTTTATTAGTAGATTTGTGTAGTATATAGTGATTGCATTCATCATGCGTATGGGCTCATGTAAAGGTTTCTTAACTTTTAGCTAAATCATGGTAAAATACAGAGGTCAAGATTTTGTATATTATGCTGTTTTTCAAGATAACTCAATATCTTGTGCATACGAGGACACATTTGTAATCCCAACATTTAGAGAGGCTGAGGTTGGGATGACAAGTTCCAGGCCCACCTGAGCAGTGTGACAGTTTAGCAAGACCTTGTCTCAAAATTTTTTCTAAAAGCTGGGGATTCAACTCAGCAGCCTTGGAAGTGTAAGATCCTGAGTTTGATCCCTAATACTGAAGAAAAAGAAAAAAACCCAAATTAAAAATATACACACCTATTAAGAGGACTAGGAATGTAGCTCAGTGCAGAGTCCTTGAATTCAATCCCCAGTTCACTAAAAAATAAGCCTGGGAAGCTGGGTGTGGTGGCACACTCCTGTGATCCTTGCACTTGACAGGCTGAGCTACGGGATGACTGTGAGTTGGAGGCCAGCCTGAACTGAACACTGAGACTGTCTCAAAAACCAAAAAGGACCTGGGGATAGACCCGCACTGTGTTCTGGAAAGGTGCTAAGCCCTGGCCGCATTTCTGTTAGCCATGTGCTTCGGTGTGGTATTGTGAGACCCTTGTCTCTGCGTTGCACTTTGCAGTCTTCCGAAGGGAACCCTGTTTACGCTCTGGACTGCTGATCGCCCTCCCTGTCTTTGTCTCCAGGGCTACAGAACTGGTTACCCTTATCGATACCCTGCTCTGAGAGAGAGGTCTAAAAAGTACAGCGATGTGGAGGCCCCTGCCACTGTCACGGGCTGCTCCTTTGCCAGTGATGGCGACTCGGGCACCTGCTCCCCTCTCAGACAGAAGCAGCAGCGGGAGAAGACAAGGTGGCTGAACTCTGGCCGGGCCGATGAAGCTTCTGAGGAAGGGCAGAACGGAAGCAGCCCCAAGTCGAAGACTAAGGTGTGGACGAACATTACACACGATCACGTGAAACCCTTGCTGCAGTCTCTCTCGTCCGGTGTCTGCGTGCCAAGCTGTATTACCAACTGCTTGGTCTGTGCCTACTTACTGTTCATAGTTAGATGACATAGAGCGAGTCGGGCAGCTGGGGCTTCGGAGGCTTTGGGACCTGTCCCACTCGCTGGACCTGCCAGCCTTTTCTCACTCACTCTCCTCTGAGGCCAACTCCACTTCGTGCCTTAGCTAAAATCCAAGTAATGCTCTCTGTGTGAAACTGCTTAAGATATGACGTCCCTTTGCTCGCTGCCCGTAACCTGTCTTTACGCCTTGCAGGAGCGCTCACCAGCTCTTGGTACTCACCTGGAAGCAGAGCGTACGCTCCGTGCTGAATCGTGGCTGAGCCCTCATGGTGTCTCAGGGTCGCGCAGGTCGCTCAGCTGAGTGTCTCCAGCTCCAGGGCCTCTGTTCTGCTCTTTTGTCGGTAGTGTCGTCTTAAGCAGTTTTCCCTCTTGGTACCCCAGCCCACTCTGCACCCGCCGGTTCCCCTCCTGATGCCACTCCTTGCCCTGTCCCAAAGCCACCGAATGCTCATGCCAGCTGCCCTCTGCATGGACTGTTGCATGTGAGTAGATGCCTGTGGAGGCAAGTCTGCAGCTCCTCTGGGCGCGGCATGACCCAGGTGCAGCGGAGGCCATCTGCAGTCCCCGCCACGGTGCTGCTGGCCTGTCTAGGCCTGCACCGCATGGGACTCCGTGGCCCTTAGAGGAGGCCTTTTCCTGCAGCCCAGGGCTCCATGGGCGCTCAGTATCCCAGAGTTCTCAAGTAGTGTCCAAGCAGGCAGCGAGTTTTCCACTTGTAACAGTGCCTTTACTTTCTAGAGTTAAAAAAGAAAAGGAAAAGATTTGTCTCCCCTGGTGGCTCTGGTGCTTCCTGGTGTACAGTGGGGAGAAGCCCTCATGTGCCCGTGCAGTGTCACGTGGGTGTGAGTGGAACCCTGTGTGCCAGGACTCAGAGTGAGGGGTGCAACTCTGTTGTCCCTCTGCCTTTTTCCCTCCCTGTTTGCCTGTGTTTTACCTGCTGAGAGGAGCAGACAAGCCCTGCCCGGGGCTGCCAGGGCTCGGCACCTTGCCCAGCGTGCCCTTCCAGGCACTGCAGCTCCGTGCTGAGCTCTGTGACTCAGCCTGGCGCAGACCCAGCTGCTGTAGGCGTGTGGGTCTGTGTGTGCCCTGCGGGGCTTTGTTCAGCATTTCTATCTGTCTCTTATTGTTCTGGAGTAACTCGGGTTCCTGTGCAGTGCTCCCAGGTTGGTATATTTTCCTTTCTACATTCTTGTTAATTTTTAAATGTATTCCTACTTCTGAGGTGGCTGTTGTTATGTATGACTAAAAGTTATTTGTAATAAAACGCTGGAGATGTTTTTCTGAGAAGATGGCATCAGTGAGTACCTCAGCTCCATGCCCATCCCTCACTCCCTGCAGTGGCTCAGCATCCCACAGTCGCGCTGCTTCCTTGAAAGTCACATGGTTGATGACTCTGCTGCCTCTCAAGGTGTTCTGAAGGGTGGAGAACCTTCGCTCTCTGTGACGGCTTGTTTTGATTTTCAGTGCCTATGCATGCCTAAAAGAGAGAATTTGACAAAAAGTCTCAAATTTAATTGGAGATTCAAAAAGTCCTTCTGTGTAGAAGGTGGGGCATGCTGGGAATATGCACTGATACCTAAAACAGCCTGTAAGGCCTCATGAAGTGCTTTGGGGTCCCTGGGGTATTTTTGTAAACACTGAAAGCGTTATGTTACATAAAACATACGACATCACCAAACTCTGCGGCCAGGTAGCTGCTGTATGAGCGTGAATGCAGTGTTTTGGTTGGGAGCATTATGCAGGCCATGCATCCCAATGTTCGGGATGCTGTTGTTTTCTTCAGTGGGAAATTTTGGTGATGCCCACTCCTGCCCCACAGTACTGACTCCCCTGCCCTGGGCAGTAGCATCATATCGCTTCTCATGATCCTGTCATCTCACGCTTCAAGTTGGCTTTGGTGTTAAATGACTCTCAGGGTGGTGAATCAATGGTCTCTGAGGGGCCTTACCCGGCTGGCCCAAGGGCGACGGGCTAAGCTCTGTGGTTGGCCTGCAATGTGCCCCAGATTTCCGCCAGGCTGTTGAGATGGTCTCGTCCCGTCAGCCATGACTTTTTTTTTTTTTTTTTTTTTTTGAGACAGGGTCTCGCTTTGTAGTTCAGGCTGGCCCTCAGCTCACTAAGTAGCCCAGGCAAGCCTCGAACTCAGCAATCCTCCTGTCTCTGCCTCCCGAGTGCTGGGATAACAGGCGTGAGCCACCACGCCCGGCTAGCCATGACTCTTGACACCCGCCATTCACTGGTTTTCACGTGGCCACATCCCGTCCCATGGTGGCTCTGCTGAGTGACCGAGAACACACAGTCATTGGTTCAGTCCTCTCTGCGATGTTCTGTGCATGACCAGATGTGAGGTCGGTTGGACAGAGTGAATGCTGTTATGTTGCTTATTGTTGTCATAATCCTGACTTTTCAACTGTTCTTGAAATTACAGTGGACTAAGGAGGATGGACATAGAACTTCCACCTCTGCTGTCCCTAACCTGTTTGTTCCATTGAACACTAACCCAAAAGAGGTCCAGGAGATGAGGAACAAGGTGCGTACTGCTGTCCATGAGGTATGGGCTGGGGTGTGGCTGGAAGGGGTGGGTGCTGGCTTCTCTTATAAGAAACCATTTCTTCCTGCCATTGCTGCTGTCCCACCAGGGTATGAAGTGTGAGTGTAGACACTCGGGCTCCTCCTAGCAGGCAGACAGCTGCCGCCCTGCTTTTGGGGTTCATTTAGGGCTGTGAAGGGATCACAAGCTTTGGATGCATCAGGCCATGAGCTCCTTGTGTGCTCATGGTGTCCCTGAAAATGGATGTGGAGCAGATTAGTACTGCTGGGAACTTGGACTCTGCGAGAGACCCTGCCTGCTGAGCAGGATGGCTAGCCCCATCAGGCAGGCTGCCCCACCATCCTGGCAGGGCCCAGGGATGCAGCAGTGTGCCTGGCATTGGCATGGCTTCTCTGTACTGTTGACGTGCGTGTCTCCTCCTTCACCCACAGATCCGAGAGCAGAACCTGCAGGACATTAAGACGGCCGGCCCCCAGTCCCAGGTCTTGTGTGGTGTGGTGATGGACAGGAGCCTCGTCCAGGTGAGCGCTCGGAAGGTCTCTGGGAGTAGTGGGTGGTGACTGTAACCATCTGCTCCAAAGTGGTTCTTAACTTGGGCGAGCATGAGGTGAGTATTCTAGGCCCCTGGTTCCTTTTGTTAAGAACCTTCTGAAGAGCCCAGGCACTTCCCTGGAATCCAAGAGGAGCAGAGCATGCGGGGGCTGCACCCACCCCTAGGCCTGCTCCTGGTAGTGCATGCATCCTGCGGGGCACACTGCCAGCTTTGGGGTGGGTCTGTGGCGGTGCCAGGTGCCATGGAAGCACTAGCAGAGGGATCTGATGGACTACCACACTCGTGATGGCAACAAGTACCGCTTGGGTGGTGGGGTGGGTACCTGCGAGTGTGGCCCATGGACCTGCCTCTGTGCGGAGCACCCTGGGGCACAGTGGAGATGATGTGTGAGCTGTTCTCTCTGAGCCTCACCATGCTTTCCAGCCTGCTCCCCGGGCAGGTGCACAGTGTGGCCTTCTCTGGGTGTGGCCAGCTGTGGTCCTAGATTTGTGTCCAGTGTCTGCACGCACTGCTGTCATTGTGCCACCTTCGCCACTGATGGTGCCCTTGCTGCATGCTCTTTGCTGGCTTCATCTTGTGCTCTCAGTTGGTATTTCTGAGACTGGGCCTGGTGTGCTCTGGTGACTCAGTTTACTGTTGCAGGACGCACCCCTCTCTGACTGTACGGAAACTATCGAAGGGCTCGAGCTCACAGAGCAGACCTTTAGTCCCGCTAAATCTCTCTCTTTTAGAAAGGTACTCACTACCCTGTCCCTACCTCCTGTCAGTACTTGTTGCTCTTCTCCCTCCCCTGCTCCCTGCTCACCTGCCTCTTAGGTTTCTCAAGTACCTTGCAGGGGATCTCAGAGTTACCTGTGAGAGTACCCAGGAGGTTCAGTCTGCCTGTTGATCTGTTTAATTAAAATGTTTGGGATGAGGTATTTTTTAATTTCCATCATAAGTTATTGCTGAGAAGTGGCCAGCCTGCACGCTATGGCACCTTTCTGAAGTCCTGCGTGTGGCTAGCTAGTGCACTCCTCTGGGCTGTGGAGTTTGCTCTACGAGAAGCTGAGTAGAGATGGCGTGCCTCTGGGCTTTACCAGTAGTTGGGGCTCCTGCATAACTTCTACCTCACTTGGTCATCTGTGACCTTAGCAGTTGGAGACTGTGTCATTAAAAGATGTTATTTCAGGGCCAGAGATTTAACTCAGTGGTTCCAGCACCTGCCTAGCAAGCAGCACCCAGTAACCACATACAATGCTGGGTGTGGTGACTTATGCCCACTGGCAATCAGTACCACATACCACAAATGCTGGGCATGGTGGCTCACGCCTGTCATCCCAGCACTCAGGAGGCAGAGGCGAGAGGATTGCTGAGTTCAGAGCTTGCCTGGACTACATAATGAGCTCAGGGCCAGCCTGAACTACAAAGCGAGACCCTGTCTCAAAAAAAAAAAAAAGATGTTATTTCAGAGGAATGAGAAATAAAACAAGATGATGTGTGTCACCTTTAATTGACAAAAATGCATTTATTGCCAGGCATGTTGGCTCATGCCTGTAATCCCAGCATTTGAGAGGCAGAGGGTGGAGGATTGCTGAGTTTGAGGCTTGCCTGCGCTATATAGTGAGCTCTGGGCCAGCCTGTACTACAAAGTGAGACCCTGTCTGAAAAATTAAAGAAAAAATATACATTTATTTTAAAAAAGGCCTGAGCTGAAAAAGGTGGTGTGGATTGGAGGCTGAGGCAGGAAGATCGTAAGTTGGCGGCCAGCTTGTGCAACTTACTGAGGCCTTGTCTCAAACCAGAACATAAAAAGGGATATGCGTGCAGCTCAGTGGTAGAGCACATTCCTAGCATGCACAGGCCCTGCAGTCCATCTCCAGGACTGCAGCACAGCAGGAAAAGCGCCAGATAATTTTCCGTAAGGTTACAGGGGAGAGGAACTCGGGAACCTTTCAAAACCCGGGCTGTAGCCTCCTGTGTGTGTGCAGTAGGTGGGAGCCTGGGGTGACCGCCCGGGATGGGGCCGTCCGTGCAGGATGGCTGTCAGCATGGGTTGCTTCTGACTGGGTGGTGCAGAGGTGCTGGTGTGTGCCATGTGTCCAGCGGGTACTTCAGGGGAGCTGTGTCACTTCTGAATGCTTTCAGTGAGGTGGGGCCACTCTTGGTGGAATTGCTAGCCAGGAATAGGTCTGTTGCAGGAATCTATTTATACCTGGAATTTCTGCTCAGAACATTATTTTGCATATTTTACTTTTTAATTGGATGGGTTCCTTTTCTCCTGGTCCTTAGAATATTCTTCCCACTACCATTCTTGGAGCAGAATATTCTTCCCACTACCATTCTTTTCCCTGAAAAGGCAGGAAAATGCATGTCTTCCTGTCTACATGTCGTCAGTGTTGGTGCCTTGGGCCCTGAGCTGCTGCTGTGTTTTTCCTGGTCCCTGTCACCTTAGGCCTGTATGGTGCATGGTAGGGAGCCCAGGTGCTGTGTGTGAGGCACTGGCTGTGGACATGTGGAAGGCAGCTGAATAGCTGCATCACAGGGTGTGCTCTGGCACCCCATCCATCCTTGGTTTGCTCTGTCCCAGACGTGGTCAGGTGTCGGTGTGTCATGAGTAGACGCAGGGTCCCCACGACCTGTGCACGTGCTTCCTGTGCGTGTCCCTGGCAGAGCTCATGCCACGCCGGCCCCAGGTGAGGAGAGTTTGCTCTCCTGTACCGAATGACTTCAGTTGGAGTGCTGAGGACAAAGCCCACAGACTGATGCGTGCTTGCCAGCCAGGTGATGTCCCACCAGCTCCCCTTACACTAGCCTTCATACTGTTACCTTTCTGTTTCTGAGGTTCACATTTGCACTTTGATCTGTTCTACCCTGACTACTTGTATTTCAGTTTTATGATGAGAATGTGCTTTGACTTCATAGATAGCTTTTACTGGGGCTGTTACTTTGTGACCTGTTCCCTTCCCTGTGGGGTGAGCCTCCGCATGCAGGCAGTTTTGCTCCTGATGGAGTGTGGTGCTGCTCTGTGGCAGCCTGGATTTCTCCTCGAACCAAGCAGGGCACTGTGTCCTAACCCTTTCCCAGTAAGGCAGACTTGCCTGAGAACCTGGTAAGTCTGGTCTGTGTGGAGGGATCCTCTCTGCCTTCATTTCCTCCCTCACTGTGGGAGCTGTTTACATGGCGCAGGGTGACTTTCCCATAGAAACAGTGGAGGGAATGTGTTCCCACGTGAAAACTCTCTTCACTTGGGCTCACTTCGGCTGACACCAACCCTGAGAGAACCGTGGCTGCCACTAGCTCTTGTTATATGTGGATGGTGTGGCTGCAAAGTTGGCCACAGGTGGCACACCCTAGGGCTCTGGGTCTGATGTGCCCATCAACTGTGACTGTACCCATTATTTATTGTGGGAGAAATGCAGCGAGGCAGTAACCACAGCTTAGTGACCTGGCTCCAGGCCCTCAGACCCTGTGAGGAGCATCAGTCTGTGTGTGACCCTAAGTCCAGGATTGTCATTGTCCTCAGGAGGCTCCTCTTCCTCCCTCACTTGGGACTGAACCTAGGGCCTTTGCACTGAGCTGGATCTTGAGCCCTCTTTAAATTTTTCATTTTGAGGTCTTATTAAGGTCTCACCAAGTTACCTCCCACACTGCCTCCGTCAAGTAAGAAAGAAGTCCTGCGAGTCCGCTGCTTGAAGTCCTTGGTCAGTGACCGAGAGGGAAGCCATCACCCAGAGCCTCCCCACTGGATCACTGGTCACCCTCCATCCTAATTCCCAGCCTGGGCCCTGCATCCTGAGCCTGCCCCTTCCTCCCTCTGGTCCACATCTGCTCACAGCTGGCCTCATGCTAGCTTGGCCCTTTCCTGAGCTGTTCTATCATGCAGGTCCTGCTTGTCCTCTGGGATATCAAGATGGGAACAAACCAGATGTGGTAGTACATGGCTCTACTCCCAGCTATGTGGGAAAATTACAGGTTCGAGGCCAGTCATGGCAAAAAGGCAAACAAGACCTTCTCTAAAACCTTTCAAAGAGCTGGGGTGTAGCTTAGTGGGACACCTGGCCAGCCTGTGTGTAGCTGGTTTCCATCCTTGGCACCATGAAAACAAATCAACAAAAAACTGGTGGCTTAGTGCTGGGAGATTCTTGATATTTTCTTCCTTTACTGATTTCAGACATTTGACTCAGATGAGCACGGGTCTTTCAAGCTTCCCATCTTCCCACTTGCCATTGGGGAGTGACAACAGAATGCAAATCCATTATGCAATGCCGTCGCTTGAAGGGAGCCCAGTAGACTCCTCTAGTTCTGCACCTGGGCCTCTGAGCACGGAGAGATGTCTTACGGCAGAGTCCCCAGGTGCTGCTGGGCCAGAACTCACATTGCTGTCTTTTTTTTGTGGTGTGGCTGCTTCTAAATGATAGGTGCCTTCTGGTCAGGCTAGTCAAAGAAGGTGTCTCTTGGCTTGGATTCAGGGGGTCTGCTATCCCACAGGCCCCTCTTTCTTGAAGCGGCTGTGTTGTGGTCAGGAGTGGAGCCCTCCAGAGCCCTCCCAGTGTTCCACACGGTGAGCATGGAACCCAGAAAACAGTGGGAGTGCCCTCCCTCACGGGGCCAGCGCCGGCTTCCAGCCTGGCATCTCTGGTCTGGGGCTCTCCTAGCTTTTTTGAGGCTAGAGTACTCGAAGATTGTGTGTGTGTGTGTGTGTGTGTATGTGTGTGTGTGCACGCGCACACACGCATGCTCGCATGTGCACACATGCACATGTGAGAGGGGTGGGGAGTAAGAAGCTGTGAACAGCTGTGAACCCAGGTCACCCACGGGCACTTCCTCCAGCCCAAGGAGACCGAGCTGTGGGCAAGAGCCGCCCTAGGGCAGGGCACGGCTGCCTCTGTGCCCCGCCCCCCCCCCCCCCCCGTGGTGGCCTGTGTTGCTCCATGTGCCCCTTTGGTTTGTTGCTTTGCTTGTTTTTCTTTTGTTTGAATTCTGATAGCTTTCTAAACCCTCAGGTGGACCGTGGTGTGTTGGGGCGTTTTGTTACTCCAGGGTGTTGTGGGATAAGTTCAGGAGCTGGTTGTCATGCAGTCCTGTAGACCCTGTGCAGGCAGAACTTACCATGGCACTGCCTGACATGTTCGGGAGGGGTGCCAGCAGGTGACCTGTGTCTTGCTTCCTGCACTGTGTGTGCTTTTGGACAGGAAGGGCTTTGGTAGGGTTTCTTCTCCTGTTAGGTTTGCTGTGTGACACCAGACTGTTGCTGTGTCTTCTACCACTGAAGGCTGCAGCTCACTCTACTCCTGGGCCCCTGACAGTGCAGTCTTGGGGTGTCTGTCTCTTCCCCAAAAGCCTCCCCCTGCCTGCAGCTTTCCTGGGAGAAGGGAGAGTCCCTGGTGCCAAGTCGGCTGGTATAGACCATGCCCCTCTGTTGTCCACAGGGGGAGTTGGTGACCGCTTCCAAGGCCATCATTGAGAAGGAGTACCAGCCCCACGTCATTGTGAGCACTGCAGGCCCCAACCCCTTCAATACGCTGACCGATCGTGAGCTGGAAGAGTACCGCCAGGAGGTGGAGCGCAAGCAGAGGGGATTGGAAGGTACATGTGCCTGGCCTTCACTTCTGCACAGGCAGAGAGGGAGGGGAGAGGTGGGGAGGGGAGGGGCGGGAGAGGAGCAGAAGCAGAGTGGGGCAGGTGCCTGGGAGCATGTCTGGGCACAGGCGTGGACACGGCTCAGATTGTGAGGTCAGCTGGAGCTGACCAGTAGTAGTCTGCATGCCAACCTAGTCATCGAGGCTGGGGTGTCCCAAAGTGGGGTGAGGCCTGCACAGCTGCCTGCAGTTGTGGGATGCCCACTTTCTGATCGACTTCTGGTCCTTTTGGTCATGGAGTGATGGGAATTGACAGGAGAATTTGCTAGTTTGGCTTCGCAGGGAACCAGCCTTAGCACTGTTTTCTGTGGCACTGGGAGCAGACCCGGCCTGCACCTGTGCCAGGTGGGCCATCCCCAGCCTGTCTGCTGCAGGCAGCACTGTCCTGCTGAGGCAGAGGTGTACGGGTGTGGTCTAGCCTCTTGCCTAGACTTGGGTCTGAGACCCAGGGGCCTGCTGAGCCTAGATGGGTGATGAGCCATGTGGGACCTAGCATTCAGAACATTGAAAAGGGATTTTTTAAAATATTAGGGTAATTGTGGGCCGGAGATTTAGCTCAGTGGTTCCAGCACCTGCCTCGCCTGCCTCGCAAGTGCAATGGTCCAGAGTTCGATCCCGGTATCCACATACAATGCTGGGCGTGGTGACTCACGCCCACCAGCCATCAATACCACATACCACAGTGCTGGGCGTGGTGGCTCACACCTGTAATCCCAGCACTTGGGAGGCAGAGGCAGGAGCATTGCTGAGTTTGAGGCTTGCCTGGGCTCTATAGTGAGCTCAGGGCCAGCCTGAACTACAAAGCAAGACCCTGTCTCAAAAAAAAAAAAAATTAGGGTAATTGTGATCCCTGTTTTTCTAGCAAAAGAGGAAGATTTCGAATTTTCTAGGTCCAGGATTCAGTCCCTGGCTTTCCCTGTCTGCTCCCTATCAGCATATTTTAAATAGAACCAAAGGATAAATTTAAATTGTTGACAGAAAATTCTCTCTCTAAGAAACTAGAACTGGCAGGAGGCCCGCATAACTAACCCCTTGGGGTGTCGGTAGGAGCCCTGGTCACATGACCTCTGGAGGGCAAACAAGGAGGTGTTTTGTATCCTGCACTGGCTGAGACTTCAGAGCCAGCAGCACTGAGTACCCGCTGCCGCCTCCAGAGGGAGGTGTGGAAAGGGCCACGCGCTGCAAGCCTGAGGAGCTGCCAGGCATCTCCGTGCGCAGCGGCCACGCGCTGGCCACATAACCCAGAGGAGGAGAGTTTTTCCACTCAGGGATGCAGAGGCTTCAGATTGCGGTCAGCCGGCTGCGCTTCTGGGCCTGTGGTGAGCAGGGCAGGTGGGATAGAGAGGAAGGTGGAGCCTCACGTGCTCCCGAAGGGTACAGCCCAGGCCCCATCCTGCTCAGCCCCAATCCTTCCCTGGGCAGTGTTTGGGCCCATTGCAGGGCGAAGGCTCCTGAGCTCAACTTTCCACTTTGTATCCATTTGTAGAGAATCTGGATGGCTCTCGAGAACAAAAGGAAAAGAGTCCTCCAGACCACTCGGCTGTGCCTCACACGCCCCCCAGCACCCCCATCAAGCTGGAGGAAGGTGAGCCCTGGGCATGTGGAACCCCGAGGAGGGAGGGTGCATGGCCGGTGCGCACTGGCAGCTCTTCTGTCATCATGAGTACAGAGTGTGCATTTGCATGGGAGCCAGGGCCTATGTGGCCCTGGAGATCCCAGCTGAGTTCCAGCCCTTTTCACTGTTCTGCTCTGTCCTGAGTAACTCAAGGCCTGGAAGAGTGGGGCTATTGTGACCCCATGGAAGGCAGACTTTCCCCCTGGACCCTGCCACGTGTCTGGTGTTAGTTTTGCCCGTGGCGTGCAGACTTCCGATCTGTGCAGTGTGAGGCTGACACCTTGGTGCCGTCTGTCACGTGGGCTGCAGGACCTCAACCTACCACTGCCAGTCCAGTGAGAGCCCTGGATGCACCCTGCTCGCTCTGTGGTGTGCAGTTGGCATGTCTGTCCCTCGGTCTCGTCCCCCCATGTCACCCCCGTCCTTTGTTCCCCAAGAGTGGCCCGACCTGTAGTGTAACCCAGTGGCTGTGACTGAATGCGTAGATTCTTTCCCTGTGCTTCTCTCTCTCGTGGCCGCCTTGCAGCAGGAGACGGATGTGCTAAGGAGTACCTGTTACCCTAGTAAGTACTGCCGCCCTGGCGCACACTCTTGCCCAGCCGTGCTTTGCTCATTTTCTGCTGCTTTCTTGTTTCTGAAGATGTGTTTTCTGTTTATTCAAGACAAAAACAGAGACCCTCTTTCTCCTACCTGCCCCTAGGGGCTCTCCAGCAGTCATCAAGCTCCTGGTTCCCACGGAGGACTGCACAGCACTGCCCAGGGCACATAAGGCCTCAGGAAGTGCATAGTTTAGCCTTTAAGCATCATTCAGAAATGTCTGGTGTGAAGGTTTCGCCAGATTGGGTTGGATGTAAATCCGAGCTGGTTCTAGCAGACTGGGTCTTGGCACTTAATGCCCTGGGCGATTCAGACCTGTGCCTAAATGGAGACTGGTAACTTGAAGTGGGCTAAAGAGCAATACTTGGTGGGTTTTAAGAGATGTGAAATGAGGTGTGGTGGTGCACACCTATAATCCTCACACTCTAGGAGGCTGGGGCACAAGGCTCACAAGTTCACGCTCAGCCTCAGCAACTCAGTGACTCAGCAAGACTGTCAAACAAAAAAGGGTCTGGGAATGTAGCTCAATATAACGCCCTAGATTAAACCCTCAGTAATACCAAAAGAAAAGTAACATTTGGTTAGATGACCACAATTCTCCTGAGCATGTGCCAGCAGTCTGTCTTGGGTCTTGGGCCTCTAGTTTGGCCTGGGTGGGGCAGTACCTATAGTATGCCTCCAGCTCTCCCTCCTCCAAGTGTGGCATCAAGTTACCCAGCAGAGGGCAGCTCTTGGGGTGTCCTTTAGCCTCCCGCACTACAGCAGTGAGCACTGGGTCAGTGCTCCTGTGGCCCGGCTGTGCGGAATCTGTGCTTAGCTCAGCTGCTCCTGTCCTGACATTTGGCTGGATTTAAAGCACTGAACCATTAGGTGTTGCCTAACGTGCCCATTGCATGTAACTCTAGATTCTTCAGAGTTGGTGTCCTGTGGGTCAGGGAGACAGCCCAGACAGCGTCTTGCTCACAGCCTTGTGGCTTCTCTTCCTTTGCCCCAGCCCTTGTGAATTAGTCCACTGGCTGTCCTGAGGACACAGCTGGTTTGGGGCCAGATTGCGGCTGAATGTCGGGAGTGATGCCCCGCCCAGCTCTCCTCCTGAGTGTGCCCCCACTTGCCTTGTGCAGTAGGGCCTGAGACCTGGTGTTTTTTGTGGCGCTCTTTGGAGGACACTGGAGTTCCCAGGTTGAGTGTGCCTTTTTTTTTTTTTTTTTTTTTTTTTTTTTTTTTTTTTTTGGAGACAGGGTCTCGCTTTGTAGTTCAGGCTGGATCTGAGCTCACTATGGAGCCCAGGCAAGCCTTGAACTCAGCAATCCTCCTGTCTCTGCCTCCCAAGTGCTGGGATTATAGGTGTGAGCCACCACACCCAGCTGAGTGGGCCTTTTGTAACACTGGCTCTCTGCACCCTCACATAGAGAAGACGTTGTCAGAGTGGCTGGTCTTGGAAAAAGCCATAGAGCAGCCTAAGTGGCAGTTCCGGGGCCATTACCCCATGTCAGGCTGCTGGCTCTCACCATCTTC
Organism: Thryonomys swinderianus; assembly: GCA_004025085.1. Taxonomy (NCBI): domain Eukaryota; kingdom Metazoa; phylum Chordata; class Mammalia; order Rodentia; family Thryonomyidae; genus Thryonomys; species Thryonomys swinderianus. The sequence continues at coordinate 38,069 of PVIC010001507.1, read as the reverse complement.
CACTCCCACTACCAGACTTTCCCCAGGAGCCGCCCTCTGTGGATGACAGTGATGCTGCCACCTTCAAGCCGACGCTCCCTGATCTGTCCCCTGACGAGCCTTCAGAAGCACTGGGCTTCCCACCGGTGGAGGAGGAGGACACCCCTGGCCACCCTCAGGCCCCTCCTGCTGTGGAGCCAAAGCCAGCTTCAGCCCCAGTCGCTGAAGAGGCAGCCTCCCCGGCTGGTGAGGAGGGGTCTGCAGTGGACCCTGGCAGTGATGGGTCCCCAGGCAAGTCACCCTCTAAGAAGAAGAAGAAGTTCCGTACGCCTTCCTTCCTGAAGAAGAGCAAGAAGCGGAGCGACTCCTGAAGGCCCGCACACTGTCACATCTGAAGTGACTGTGGCTCCACCAGCATCCTGATTGTGTTGTGTTCTGTCCGCTCGTGTAATGGAATGCAAAAAGCCAAGCCCTCATGTAGCTAGAGCTCTACCCTCTGTGCAACCTGCCCCTGCAGAGCCCGGAAGCAGCAGCCCCACCCTGGGCTGTCCTCTCCCGTGGGAGAGGTGTCCATCATGGTCTGGCCGGAAGGTCCAGAGGCCCTCCCAAGCTCTGGTCACAGGTGCGCATGCCCTCCTGAGCCCAGCCTCTTGCTGCTCCTCATGATGTAATGCGTCCTGTCCGTCTGGCCTCCCAGCCCAGGTGTCTCAGGTGACTGAGTCCAACTTGTGGCTTCTGCTGGCATAACCCTCTCCGTGACCCTTTCCCCTGCACGTGGCCCTGTCCTGTGGATGCTCTTGCATGCCCACTGGTTACTGCAGAGCCAGGCTGGGTCTGGCCTGGCCTGAACCCAGCTGCACAGCCTGTCTGCCCAGCACAATGCTATGCATGGTCTCCCTGGTGACCCTGACCAAAACCAGGTTCAGGAGTTCCTGGGGACCTTGCCCACTGGGTCTCTGGGCTCCTATCACAGGGGAGAGATTGCAGAAGAGCCCTTTCTATAGTTGTCTTTCAGCACGTTTGCCCTTCAGCCTCATTCGGGCTGTGAAAATGCATTTGGTTAATTTTCTCCTTAGAACTAGTGGCAGACTAGCACTGGTCACCTGGTTTGGGGATTCTGGAATAAAGTGGGGACCATCCCCACCTTACCTCAGTCTGAGGGCGCTCTGGTTTTGATCAGTGTAACTCAGGTGGAAACTGATCCTCGGGTCCCACCTAATAGTGCTGCCCTGGAGCCTGCGCCTTCTCCCTGGACTGGCAGTGTTGGGAATTCCCTGTCGTGGAGACAGTGGAGGCTCATTGGGAATGGGTGGGTAGTGACCTGTTTGAGAGCCTGGCCAGTGGGGAGGGCTGTGAAGCCCCAAACACACCCCATAAGGGACAGCGCCAGAGAGGCAGCACCAGAGGGAGGCTTAAATCTTGGTGCAGTCGGCAGAGCCACCGTGAGCCCACTGGGCAGAACCAAGTGGGCTGCAGGCTCTGCGGGGCTGCCTGTCTCGATTTGCTGCCATGGTGGTAGGAAGCAGACTCTTCCTCTCACCCCTCTTACCCCTCCCCTGTCCCACATATGCAATGACTTTAATTTTCACTTTTGTAGTCTAATTCTTTGTATTACAACATGAAATATAGTTGCATATATGGATCAGACTTGGAAGACAGGTCCCGGACGTCCTTTCTTCATTGTAACATGTTTTACTCAAATAAAACTCTTTAAGCAGTTTCCCTGTCTAAATCTTAGCAGTTTTCACATACCTTTGTTGCCTCAAAGTAGGGTTTCCAAAATGTGTCCTATGTTGAATGAGAACCGCTCCAGTGTGCTGACTGACTCTTGGCATGTCACCGGTCGCTGTGGCATCAGGGATTAGGGAGGCCCTCACCTGGACCCTGCCCTTCCTGCCTGGAATCTGCAGCCCTGTCCAGGGTGCCACCCATCGGGGACAGGCCCACCTGGAGCCCAGGCTCAGCCTGCCTGGCTCAGCAAGAGGGACCTGGGAGGGCACAGCCCAAGGGCCTCCTCCCCATCAGAGCTGGGGCTGCAGCTTGGCTGTGCTGCCAGGGAACCCAGCACCGCCACAGTCTCGAGAGCGGCCTGGCCCCTGCGCCTCTGTGGGTGAGTGGCAGGGCAGAGCTGTGCTGGAGAGAGTACCGATACAGAAGAGCTGCTTTATTTGTCATGCAGAACACTGGCCCAGGGCCCAGGGCCTGAGCAGCTGAGACAGAACACACAACCCTGAAGGCTGCTGCGGCACGGAGCCTGCTCAGGCTTGAAGGAGTGAGGACAGCTGGGTGAGGCACCTGGGGTGCATCCCCGAGGGAGTGGAGCAGCGGGTGAGGCCCCCTCTCTGGCCCCTGCAGGGTGGAGCAGGAAGGGGTCTCAGGCTTGGAGTGCTCTTGGTGATTCTGCTTGGGCAGGTGCTTCACTACTTGGCTTTGAGTTCAGATGTTGGGTGTTTCAGCGTCTCCAGGAGGACGACGGGGAACAGGAAGAGCCCCGCACACACGGTGAAGCAGGCCTGGGCTCCAGCCAGCCAGTACACTGCAGGTAGAGGGAGTCAGCCCAGCCCAAGGCCATGTGACCTCAGGGATGCTGGGGGGCTGGACGCGGCACGTCCTCAACGGCACACCAGGCCCTTACCTGAGGCAGCCGCCACAGGCCCCACTGCCCTGGCCAGGGCGCCCAGGCTCCGCAGTGTGCCCATGACTGTGCCCTTCTGCCCCGGTGAACCTGTGTGGAGACCCTGTCAGGTGCTGCCTGCAGGGACCTGCCACCTCCCAGCCAGGCAGCCTCTGGAAGGGAGGGCCTTACCATAGGCAGCAACCGTGGAGGACAGACAGGGCACCACGACAGCAGCCGCTGTGGGGAACATGGGCAAGCCGTCAGCGCGGAGGCCACTGTGCCCCCCCACCTGCGGAGCACTCACCGAAAGAGTAGAGCAACAGTCCCAGCCCCAGCGTGGGCAGTGAGTGCCCCCAGCCAATGAGGAGGAAGGCTGGCACCAGCAGCAGCATGGCCTGTGGGGATACAGTGGGCACAGAAGCCTTGTGACCCAGCTGACGCTTGGCCCTGCCCAGGGCACCACCTGCTGCCCACCTCCGTGACCCCTACCTGCTTCACAGCCAGGACTTCTCTGCCAGGGCGGATCCGCCGGGCATAGGTTCCCTGGATGGTGGCCATGGTGAGACCAATGAAGAAGAACATCTTGCCCTGCTGTAGGCTGTGAGGTGGATGCTGAGTACAGGCCGCTGGCCACTGACCACCGGGAGGACAGGGGCCTGGCAGAGGTTCACTGGGGTGGGCTCAGGCACTCCCTGAGGCCATGAGTACCCGCAGACCCACCTGGTGAACTGGAAGCGCTGGTGTGCCAGAAAGCTCAGGGTGTACTCCAGCCCCGAGAAGAAGAAGAGGTAGAGGAAGTAGACCAGGCCCAGGCGGCGCAGGCTGCAGAGCCCTACGTGGCAGGTGGGGGGTGGGTGGGGCATGGGTGGGCTGGGGCCCTCTTGAGTGGGCTGGCGGGTGGGTGAGGGGTGCAGGCAGGGTGGGCTCCTTACTATCTCCGCTTGGGGGGTCCTGGGTATGGGCAACAGCTGAGAACTGGAATAGGGCCAGGGGGCTAAGCAGGTCGGCAGCTGTGCGGAAGCCCAGGGCAACTGAGGGCACCTGTGGAAGGGGTTAGGGAAGCCTGGGGAGCATGGCCCGGCAGCCGAGAGCCTCTGGACAGCAGGAGGGACAGCCTAGTCTCCCCGACTCGGCCGGCACTGGGGCCCCCGCATCCCTCCACTCCTGTGGTCCTGCACATGCCCTACCCGCCTCTCTGGGGGCAGCGTCTCTGGCAGGAAGCAGAAGATGAAGAGCAGGTCCGACATTGCGAAGAGCAGGCTGAGCCAGGGCGCTGTCTCCACCGGCAGGGAGGCTCCCAGCATGGGGCCCAGTGTGAAGGCCAGGGAGAAGGCCACCCCAATGACTGCCTGGGGAGAAGGCTGCCTGAGCCTGGCCGGAGGGCTGGGTGTGCCCCCCTGCCTGGCATGTACTCACCATGCCCTGGCTGCGGGCTGACGGTGATCCCAGATCAGCGACGATGGCCGTAGAAAGGCTAACATTTCCTTTGCTGATGCCCCCAATCACCCTGGAGGCCAGGAAGGCCGCGAAGCTCTGAGAAGCAGCCCACACGGCATAGGAGGTGGCGAGGCCCATCTATGGGGCAGGGCAAGAGCCACCTGTGTTCCCAGGGCAGCTGGCGACCAGCTGCTCAGCCATTGGAGCCAATGAAGAAGCACAGCTGCTCCGGGATCTCCGCCGCCCAGCCAACCCCCACACTGTGGGCACAGCCACACGCACCAGGGACAGCAGCATCATGGGGCGCCTGCCCACACAATCCGAGGCGGCCCCAGTGAGTGGCGCCGAGAGGAACTGCAGCAGGGAGAAGCCCGAGCCAATGAGACCTGACCAGGGGACACAGAGCATGGTCACAGGCTGCCTCGGGCCAGGGGCCTCTCACTGGGGTAGCTCCAAGAAGGCGAGGACAGAGGAGGATGGAGAAGCTCCTAGGACAAGAGGATTGCGACTCACAGGACCCAAGGAGTGAGGAGAACCGAGAAGCCAGGGGATGAGAGCTGCATGAGGCCCTGCAGCGGGGACGGCCTGGCCCCCGGCTCGGCCGTACCTCCGAATAGAACGCTGTTGTACCTCTTCTCCACTGGCATCCCGATGGCGGTGGCGAACCAGTCCACCCCGCGCTGCCACGAACCATACAGCGGGTCCTGGGGAGAGGAACGCTGGGGTGGAAGTCTGAGGCGGCAGGTGGGCACTCAGGAACGCCCCATACCCCCGCGAGCATCGGGCTTACACGCGCGCTGCGTTGGCTCTCCAGCAGCCCGGGCAGCAGAGGCAGCAGAAGCGAGAAGGCCAGTAGGTCCAGCAGCAGTCCGAGGAACAGCACTGCCAGCACACGGCGCGCGGGCTGCGGGCGGATGGGCGGCCGCGGGGTGCAGCTGGCGCCCCGTGACTCCATGGCGCTCCCACTGGCCTGCGGGGCAGGGCGGAGAGAACCCACGACCCGCGGAAACTGAGTCTGTCCCGCCGCGTGGGTTTCAGGAGGGATCAGGCAGCCCCTCACTCTGCCGCCCGGCGGGGATGGGGCGAGCGGGCGTGCGGGGGGACCCCAGAGCGCGGGTGCCTGCACCCCACCCTACCCGTCCCGCCCGAGCAGCTGGGACCATCCAAGGGGCACGGGAGGCGGAAGCACGAACCTGTGGGGACTTGCGCTCTGACGCGGCCGAGAAGCACACGGGGGGGGGGGGGGGGGGGGGGGGGGGGGCCGGGGCGGGGCCCCCGGAAGTCATAGCCTCTGCCCCGCCTCTTCCGGTGGCCGGTCCGGAGAGCCCCAGGAGCCCAGCTGGGCCAACTCCTTTTTAAAAGTCCTCCCAGCGGAGTGGCAAACCAGGGACGGGGAAACTGGGACGGGAAGCCCTTCCCCAAGGGAAAGCCCGAGCTGTCTGGCCAGCCCTGTCCAGCATTCACACCCATTTCAGACCTCAGCCTCCAGTGGAGCGCACAGCCCATGCACCTCTGCCTGGCCACAGGGACAGTCCTGCTCGCGCTTTCCCAAGGACGCACGGGTCGCCCCACTCCCGGGCGACAGGAATCCCGTCCCTCATGATGGCCGAGTTCCACTGCTTCCTGCCCATCACTCTCTCCTCCCCTATGACAGTGGACACGTGTCCCTAATGGTAATAGGACTGGTGCCAGTTTATGGGGGAAGTGAGGCTGATTGGCCCCTGAAGCCTGGGCCTATTTTGTGGCTGTGACAAGCCCTGGGCCTTTCTGGATCTGTAATCCTGTACCCAGCAAACGTGGTTTCAGATGGTCAAAACCAGGGGCTGTCAGGCTTGGTGTGTTTGGTGGGCCAGCAGGGGGTGCTATGGACCCGCCCTGTACTCGGCTGAATGGAACCTCTAGCTGCAGACTGGGAAGCAGAGACTCTTTTCAGGCCAGGAGATCTGCACTGGGTGCTGCACCAACTAGCAGTTGCGAGATCTGCACTGTACCAAACAGTGTTGCCCAGCTCCCTAGATGATCTGCGACCTTTGGATCGCTGCATTGGCATGCCTGATCAAAGAAGTCTTATGATAACCTCTGGCCCAGAGTCGCCTCCCCTGGCTCATTAAGAGTTTGCTGTTCTTCCTCTAATACAATCTCTGCTTGACTTACTGACTGCATCAATGTTTAGTGATTAAATAAAATGACAAAGAAAAGTAACCTCTCAAGGGAAGGAAATAGGAAAGTATTCTAAGAGACAAAAGACTTGTGCCTTGAGAGCCTGGGCTAGTCTTTAGCATAAAGATAAGAAATTTGCGGATCACCTAGGGAGTTTTAGGAGCAGAGAGAGCACATTCTGGAATTTTAAGTACTGTCTGCCAGACAAAGTTATCTTTGTATTTTGAGTTCCTGTAGATTTAGAATCTAATCATGCTAAACCTATATGTTAACCACTAACTGCATTGTCAATTGTATAGCTAGAAATACTATAAAAGAGCACTTCAGAATAAACTCAGGGCCTGCTCAGTATTGACTGAGAGGGTCCTCCCAAGCCCATTTTCCTGTCTTCTCTTTTCCTTTTTTTGCTTTTGAGACAGGGTCTCGCTTTGTAGTCCAGGCTGGCCCTGAGCTCACTATGGTGCCCAGGCAAGCCGCCGCAAACTCAGCAATCTTCCTGTCTCTGCCTCCCAAGTGCTGGGATTACAGGCGTGAGCCACCATGTCCGTCATTGGGGTATGCAGTGTTGATTGTTGGTGGGCGTCTCCACGCCCAGCATTATATGTGGTTACCGGGGATCGAACTCAGGACCTTGCCCTTGTGAGGCAGGCACTGGAACCACTGAGCTAACCCTCCAGGCCTGTCTTCTCTTTTCTTAATCTGCGCCCCTCGACTTCACGACCCTGCTGTTTTATCCAGCTGGCTCTGGCAACAGACCTACCTGCTGGGCCAACTGTGGCCTCTTGGCTCGCTCAGATTCTCAAAGGCACCCGTGACTGCCCCACCGTGGCCTAAACACCTCCCCAGACCAAACCAGTTATCCAGCAGCTTTCTCATTGGTGAGGGATCTCACACCTCATCTGCAGTTAGGAACCAGTGGACAAGGCCCTGCCTAGAACAATGGCCCACCACACACTGTGCTGGGACTGCTTCATGAGGGGACTGGTCCTGAAGGAAAGCAATGACACTTTGCAAACAGCCTGGCCCATCCTCACACAAACTCAGAGGGCAGCAAGGGCGACAGCCCTAGGTACTGCACTGTGATGCCAACCCACAGCATGTGACTGCCGTCATGCTAAGGACCAGTCTCATCCTAAATGGCGCCACCAGATCCATTAGGAGACTGTAGTGATAGGAAAGCCCACAATGGCGTCGCGGCACACTTCCTACTTTTGTTACACAGTACATCATACTCTCATTCCAAAACATTTATTTACTTTTTGAACTTTTTCCTCTTTAGAGCCTTCCATTCACCTTCCTGTGTAGCCAGACTGTTGAAAAGTTGCTTTACTTTACGTTTTCTTTCCGCATCCCTAGAAGACATGACCAAAAGTTGGCTTAGGGGAGGTATCTTGCCCTTCTCCCTCACTGCCCCATGTTGACAGCATGGCAGCCTGCAGCCCCATGTCCTTGGCCCAGTCTCCAGCCCACTTGGGCTCTTGGGGACCAGGGGTGGACACCCTGGCTGTGGGCATCACCGTCAGGCCTGCCCCTGCCCTAACACAGAGGCCTCCTTACCGTTCCATGATCTCAGACAGCTGCATCCTAGCCAGGAACTGGCTGTCCTTTCGAATCTCCCGGACAGCACCTTTAAACTCCCGCTTGTGTTTGTGGATTAACCGCTTCCTCTCCTGTTCTTCCTTGGTACTGCCTTGTTTCCTTCCAAACTCAAGTCTGGAATTGGAAAGGCAACAGCTTTAGGTAGGCAAGTCTGTCCCTGTTGTCAGCCAGAGCTTGCTCAGTGTGGCCTGTCCCCAGGGTCACAGGTTACACCTGTGAAATAAGCAGATACCGGGGCTAGGGATTTAGCTCCAGCATCTGCCTTGCAAGCACAAGGTCCCAAGTTTGATCTCCGGTACCACATAGCACAATGCTGGGGGTGGTGGCTCACACCTGTAATCCTAGTACTTGGGAGGCAGAGCCAGAAGGACTGCTGTGAGTTCGAGGCTATCCTGGGCTACATAGTGAGTTCAGGGCCATTCTGAACTACAAAAACAAAACAAAACCAGGCAGATGCTGCCCTCTGACCTCCAACTTCCACAGGGTCACCTGACACTCACACTTTCACCAGCCGGGGCGTAAACAGCTTCAGAGGGACTGGCTTGCTTCTCTCACAGATCAAGGGCTGGTACAGCTGCTTCTTCTGCTCCATATCTGTCAGTATGCTCCGGGACAGCTCCTGGAAAACATGTTCACCAGTGCTGTGGCCTGCCTAGAGTGGGAAGGTCACAGCTACCATGGCACATGGGTGGCCCAGGAGCTGTCCTGCCAACCACTGTGACCCATCTATCTGCAGAGGCTTGTTTAGAAAGCTGGAAGTCACCAGGCTGCTTCCTGTCCTAGAAACTGTAAGGAACTACCTGTCCCAGAGATTTCTGCCACAGAGCAGCACTGACCACATTATGGAAGTGCACGGGAGCCCCTGCCCCTGCCCCTGCCCAGGTGGCTACACTGTAGAATAGGTATGAAGCATTGGGCAGAGCAAAATGGCAGGTGTCAGTGATTTGGTTTCATCTTCACCTGACATTACCAGGTGGCTAAACACACTTTTCCCAAGGTTCTGGCTCCAAAAGTTGCTTGAGCTTTTTGAGGAACATTCTAGAAGTCACTCTGCAGGGCCAGGCCTGTTATCCCTTGCATGGTGTCCCAGAACCCAGGTGTTCAGGTTAGGTCAGTCTGTGTCTGCATCACGGTCCCTAAATAGCCTGTCTGGATGGACTAGTGCACAGGAGCTACAAGTCTCGTCACGGTGTAGCCCAAACCCTGCAGGACCAGGGAGCCACTCCATCCTTCAGAAGGACCTACTGCAGCCATGCTTGCAGTACATGGACCCAGGGCAAGTGGCTTCACAAGGACAGCAGCGTAGCCTGCACTGCACTCTGTGGGCCCAGTTAAGGACAGTGCATAGCAGGGGCGTAGGAGCTGCTGACGGGGCACACATAAGGTGACCAGGCCCTATGCTGGGTGCCACAGGCATATTCTGCCTGCTGTGGAAGGAAATGCTGCCCATCACTGCAGTGCAAACAGCCCGAGGGGACATCAGCTCTTCGATCCCTTGAGGGGAGGGCACATGCAGGAGGGCAAAGAGGCAGGCTCCCCAGGTGCCAGGAAATCTTACCTGCAGCTCAGGGGGGTGGCTGCACTCCCTCTGGTGCTCCTTGAGGAGGGTTCGGAGGGGGCTGACAATGGCATGGAAGGATGGCAACGCACTGTACATGAGCACACAGCGCCTTAGCAAGGCCAGCCCCACTGCCAGGCAGGACAGTCTGGAGGGGCAGGAAGGGGACAGCTCGTCAGTCCTATACAGCCCAAGACCTGGGACACAGCCAGCCCAACTCATAGCTCTCAGACACCCCGCAGGGGCCCTGCTATATCCCCAGATGGAGGCAGGCGGCGGGAACGCTGCACCCATGGGAAGGACAGTGTGGCTCACTGGCCAAGTTACTATTTGCCAAATCAAACAAGTAAGTTTTTAAATACTGCATTTTTTTCTTTTTGACATAGCAGCGATTGGATCTAGGGGCCTTTAGTGAACTTATCCCCAGCCCTTAAAAAATATGTATTTAGTTAGAGACAGGTTCTTGGTATATCAGTTAACCAGGCTGTGTGTGAACTTGAAATCCTCCTGGCTCAGCCTCCTACAGTGGTGAGATTATGGAAAAGGCTACCTTGCCTCACTGAAAATAAGGCTCAAAACACTTCCCTTGGTATTAGATGCCATGCAGGACTTTTGAATCTAACAGAACCAAATGGTCATGGTGGTAAATGAGGCAAAAACATGGGAGTTCCTAGCAGTCAGTAGGAAGTGCCCATGCCTTTCGGACTCTAGGTCCGCACGTACCTGACATGGTTGGCCTCAGCTGCGGGGATGGGCAGCCTGCTCGCCCAGTGCAGGGGGAGGCTTTCCCTCCACCACGTGGCCACGGCGTCTTCGTCAGAGACTAAGAGCAACTCAGAGTTCTTGCCAAGCGCTCTGAAAGGGTGCACCAGAGCGGAACCTGGATTCCAAGCGCAACATGGCAGAGAAGAACCACATGTTATTGGCTCACGGGGCCAAATGCTGTGCCCAGCCTTTAAAAGCTCCCCTCTACCAGGTTCCTGAGTCAGGCCACACTGAGCCTCAGCGGCCTCAGGCAACTTCAGCAAGATGGCCAGAGCCATAGCCTGAGGCCACTAGCAAAACTTCCCGAGTCATACACAGCTCTGGGGTCAGGCCACACCAAGGCCGACCGGGCTGCTCGTGAGGAACATGCCCACCAGGGGCAAACCAAAGGGACACAGTGAAACTCGGCAGAGAAGAGGCGTGCAGTTGGGATGCTGTGTGCAGGGCACTGAAGGCATCACTGAAGATCTAGGCAATAAGCAGGAGTCACCCATTGTCCCCTAGAACTGCAGGAAAACCTAGGCATGGCTCCACATAAGAAGACAAGAGGACAGATGTTAACGAGTCCCATTCCTGGCAGGCCTATCCCTTCTGTAGCAGCTGTACCTCTCTGCGCCCTACATGTGCGCAGAGTCTGAGTATAGAAGGAAGGCCGGAGATGGTGTCAGACTGGAGTGCCAACACAGGACCCTGCTTAGCATCTCTTTGCAACAGCGTTCAGAACGATTCCCACATGCAGGCATGCAGGTCCACTGGCAGCCTGGCACAGAAAGCAGGAATAGCTGACTTGGCATCTTACCACCCAGAATGATATGCAGGTAAGCAAGCACCAGGGAACACCAGCAGGGGTATAGGGAGCACCCTAATACTGCCTTAGAACGAGTCGATACGTTCTTGCTCTTGTCTATACTCTGTGCACTGCACACTGTCCAGTGCGGCGCTGACTACACAGCTACTGAAGTGACCCAACTGTTGTCACATAAAAAAAGAAGCAAAAAGACAGGCAGGCTGGCACATACCTACAGCTCTGAGGACTAGTGAAGCTGAGGCAGGAGGGTCACCTGAAACCAGGAGTTCTGGGCCAGTCTGAGCAACAGTGAGGAACCACATGAAAAAAACAAAAATGGGCCAGGGATTTATCTCCGTGGTTCTGCCATCTGCTTGGCAAGCATAAGGTCCTGAGTTTGATCCCCTGTACCACATACCACAGTGCTGGGTGCTGGGTGCGGTAACTTACACCTGTAATCCTAGCACTCGGGAGGCAGAGGCAGGATTGATGAGTCTGAGGCCAGCCTGAACTACAAGGTGAGACCCTGTCTCAAAAAACATAAAAAAATAAAAATAAAAAATGCTGGCTGGGCGTGGAAAAGCATGCCTGTAATTCCAGCACTTGGGAGGCTGAGGCAAGAAGACTGCCATAAATTCAAGACCACCCTGGCCTACACAGTGAGTTCCGGGCCAGCCTGAACTGAATAGCAAAACCCTATCTCAATAACCCCCAAAGTATAAAAACAAATTTTACATGTTTGCCAAGGCTCTGGCTTCAACAGGCAGAACCCTGCCCACAAAGGAGGAAAGAAGGTAAAATTAATCTTCACAGCCTACTTTACTTAGCTCCATTGTTTCAGCACGTAATCTAAAGCCCAGTCAGCCACCTGGCATGTGTGGCACCACATCCTTGGCTCCTGTCCCACAGGGTGCCCTCTGTCCAGGATGCCATGGATGGGGCAATGCTAGACGAGAGGCTCAGGGACCCAAGGGCCACTTCAGAACCTGAGGAAAGGGCGTGACCCTCGTCCACAAAGAGAAACTTTTCTTCTTCTATATACTAAATTTTCTACAACAAACATGAGTAATTACTTTTAAAACATCCCAAAGTATATTTCCAAAAAGCTTCTACAGATCAACTCACCATGGCTTTGCTTGTTTGGAGCTGCTATGTAAAGAATCCCAAGGAGAAAATTGACCAGCTCGGGTATAAACCTCTGAGATAGAGACACGTAGTCCAGGAAGAGGCAGCACACGAACAGGCCCTTCACCACATCTTGGAGGGTCAGCACGGGGCACTGGAAAGGAGCCCATGTATGACAATGACTGACCAGGCCAAGTGAGCACCACTGAATGCCACCCAACAGGGGCTCTGAGCCCAGGAAAAGGCCACACACTGGGCACCCTGGCCATCTATGAGGTGCAGATACTGCAGTGAGGACCGGTCAGCCACACTGGATGGTGAGAAAGGAGGCACCTGCACCTGCACCTGCACCAGCACCTGCACCCAGAAGGGAACGAGGTCCAGTAGACGTCTCGGCTTTACCACGGACTGGGAAGGCTGCTCTGGCCACACCCTGCACTGCCCGGACTACTAAGTCAGACTCAGGCTGTGAGGCCCAAGCACACCAGCGGGGCCCCAGCCTGCTCTGACTGCAGGCCCTGGACCCACCTTGGTAAGGATCTGGCTCATGCAAACCAGGGCAGGGGTCACAACAGGATGCTGGAAGTCGGAGGTTGGAAACAACAGCCCAGCAATTTTCAAATAAATGAGCTGGAAGCAAAGCATCATCACACAGGTTACCAAACGTCCAATGCAGTCTAAAACAAGGCCTTTAAAAAGGGACCCAGGGGTGGGGGTGGTTCAGGTGACACATCACTCCCTCCACCTACACAGCTAGGCTCCCAGTTAGATACGGGGCTACTCTACGCTCGGATTAGGTGTCCTCTTGGCCTGGGTACCAGTGCTGCTGGCTGTGCTGCAACCGCACACACCGGGAAAGAGCCATGCCCACCCCTGCTTGGTGCTGTCTGCTTGTAAGGCCTGGTCCAGGCACTGGCCCTGCCATCAGAACCTACATCTGTGCCACAGGAGGCAGCCTCTCCCAGCCTCTGTGTACATTCCGTCTCCACCTGATGGCCAGGGCACGTCCCCTCTAATAGGCACAGAAGTGGCAGACCCTGGAGGGCACCCAGGGCTGCACGCAGGCAAGCTCCTGAGTCCTGCTCACACCCAGGTGATGGGGCACTGAGCCCACACCCTGCAGTGTCACTGAAAGAGCCAGAAAAGATGTCCTGCAAAACCAGCCTGCAGCCAGCTGAGAGCCCTTGATACACGCCACTTACGCCTCCTCTCATGGAACCTTTCCACATGAATCAAGCTTATAAATGACTTTTGCAGATGCAGCTTAATTTCCCCTAAGTTCTTCCCAGGAATTTCGCACACATTCATCAGATGTCACTGGGTGACTGTGGTAGCCCAGCATGGACCAGGGCAGGGTGTGGCCAGGAGAGGCTGGGGCTCCACACTGTGACTTCCACAGCACAACTGAAGCTTTGTTTTGCCCAAAGTGCCCAAACTGTCATCTACCTGTCCCACAAACGGCATTTGCAGCTCACTTTTATTATGAAACATGCTACGGCAAAACCACTGCCTGGCAGGCAGGCTGGGCTGATGTGCAGTCAGCAGATAGTGACACGATGGTTTCTGTCCTGCAGAACCCAGTCACGGAGGCTGGCAGCCAACTGACTGCAAAGGGTGGGGAGAGGCCTATGCACAGAAAGCCCCTTCCCTTCAACATGCAGAGAAACGCTGAGCTTCACATGTGGAAAGCAGGCTCAGCATATTCCAAGGCAGCTGTGTGCACCAGCGCAGGCCTCCTGGCAAGGTTGTAGGTCGTAGAGTGGTGAAGGCAGAGCCCAGGGCACCAGGGGAGGACACCATGAGGTGGGAGCCTGTGAGCGCCCAGTGTGTATGGTGGGCACATCAGTGGCCGCTTCAGGCTGCACAATGGGGAGAGGACAACATACTACCCAGGGGTGCGTGCGGCAAAGGAACACAGGCAGCGAGGTGCAGGTGCCGCAGCAATAAAAGTGGAATAAGGACGGGCCAAGTGCACGGTATTGTCACTAGCCCTGCTGTGTGGTGCCAACTGGGCCTGGGTTCTGGGGGCTGCGCGCAGTTGACCTGCTGAACTTCCCTCACTTACCACATCTAACCCCGGAAATGCGGCCCGGCCCCTGGTCTCAATCATCTCTTCCATCTCGTGCATGGCATCTCGGAGAACGAACTGCACGGAGCTGCTTGCAGACTCGGGAAACATCTGGCAGAGATTGTGCAGCTGCCTGATAAGCAGACACAGCCAGCAGAGGATGAGTCCAGACAGCAGAAACACAGAGGAGGTGAGAACTGTGCTCCTGTGTCCAGGGGCCCCACTTTCAGCTTTCTTTCTCTGGGTACGGGCCTGGGCCAGGACCTCCCAGTGTGGTAGCACTGCACCACCTCAGCTGGTCCATGCCAGCAGCATGGTACCAGCCAGCTTCCTGGTACCCAGGTCACTAACCAGCAAGGCTTCATGGTGGTCTACACTCATCTGCTATTTCCTGCAACTTGCTCATAGTGTTTAAGTAGCAGCACCAGAAACGCCCCTCTCTGTCCCGTTCACACCTCCAGCACATTCTGCAACGCCATGGCCTTATCAGAACTCGGTCCTCCCGGCCTCCTCCAGGTGCAGATGCAGACACTGCCGCAGCATATGCCACAAGTGACCTGGAGCCCTGGCAACCGAGGCACAGCTCTTCTGACCCTGGGACCCGCACAAGGCTCCGGGGAGTGCTGTGCATTGGTTGTGGTCTGCCCCTAGGTGTCCTTCCAAGCCACATGTGATCACAGGTGCTGAATGTGAATCCAGAATATGTGCATTAAGGCATGTGAAAGGCTTAGCTGCTCTAAGTCAAGTCCCATCTCTATGGAAACAGGGCAGCGTGTATCAGTGGGACACTGTCACGAGGCCACCGTGGTGGGTCTGCGTGGTGAGGCCGATGGCGAGGCTGCCTCAAGGATGCCAGAGGGTGTCTGGCTCTACCTAGGAAAATGTTGGATTCAGTTCCATTTCCCAGTTTAACAGTTTCACTTACACAACCAACTTATCAATCACTTTGAGGTCTGGTGGGTCACTTGCAGCCAAATCTCCAACATATTCCAGAAGGAAGCCGAATAGTTTCTGCAGGGTATGGGGATCAGAAAGGCAGCTCAGTGCTCAGCAACCAGAGGAAAGCCATAGGCAGACGACTTCCATGTCACCTTGCCTGGCCTCAAGCGTGGGGTAAAGGACCCAGGGCTGACACTGCCAGGACCCGCCAGGTATGGGGAGGTGTAAAAGAAGCTAAAGACCAGTCTGTAGCACTTCGGAACACTGGCTAAACTGATCTGATCATCCAACCGGACAGAGAGCAGAGCGGCGCTGTGCCAGTCACAGCAGATGTGCACTGTGCACGTGGCTACTTCTCCATTTACCCCAGAAGTCCCATCCTGCAGTGGCTGCACAAGGCAAAGTCTTCTCACACACGGCATGGGACTGAGAGGGTGCCCTCAGTCCCTGCTGCAGGGACCCAGGCCTGTGCTATCCATATACAAAGTGCACCACTCAACATACTTCCAGTTTTGCTTTGTTTCCCACAGCTAGACTCGGATGGCTGCATTTCTGAATTCCTTCCACCACCAGCAGCTGCTCCTCCACTGATCTTCCTGACAGCAGAGATCTCAGCTCCTCATAGGACTCAGGCACTGCAAGGAGAGAAGATGGCCTTCACCGTGAGGCCAGGTCACCCAGCTGCTGGCCCAGGCCACATCTTCCATTTTACTGGGATGCCCTCACAGACACCTGCGGGAAGTGCTGACCTCACACCCAACCGTCCGGGGAGGGCAGGTTGCTCACCCTCACTGGACTACCTGGGAGTGGCCATGTATGAAGACAGCACCCACAAGACATGACCTCTGTCTGGTCTTTCCTCAGGTGGGGTCTGTTTACCAGCCGACCACACCGTGGGCTCAGTGCTGGTTCAGGGCCTTGACACTTCAGGAGAGCAGGGAGGAGCTGCACAAGCTACACAGTGTCACCCAACAAGACGCCCCCTGGAAGATGGCATGCACGAGGTAGGCCTTGCCACAATCTGTGCTCTCTGGAAGCCACAGGCTGAGCTTGGATGGCGCGCCGCATGGGAAGGTCTCCTCGATGCAAAAGGCGATCAAATAATGTGCTGTGTTCTAGCAGAGGGCTGCATGGCATAGCAGCAGGGCCTGGGCCAACCACAAGAAGCCCTTGCCAACAAAACCTGAATCTCCAGGACCACCCAGAGAATGTGACTCCTGTGACAAGAAGGGCACAGCTCACCTGTGCCCACCATGGCCACGGGGCCAACGCAACCGAGGTGCCCGCAGGTTCTGAGAAGATAGCACCTGTCTACCCAGCAGGATGTCACTCATGTGATAGCGCCACAGCCTCACGGGGGACGGAATCCCACTCCACAGGCGGAGCCCCACTCCACAGGCGGAGCTCTGAGGGAGGAGAGCATGAGGGGGTTACCCCGACACACCAAGTACCCACTGGCTGTCTACCTGTGAAGGTGCAGGGCAGCTCATGCCTGGCAGCTGTGTGAGCCCCCTGACCGTCCCCTGGGGCTCTGCTGCCAGGACCCCAGGGCTGCTTCTCCTCTGGCCTTGCACACTCCTCCTCACTGTCCTCCTTGGAATCCAGGTCCGAGGAGCTGTCTGGGCCATCACTCTCATCGGGGTTCCCCTCCACCTGGTCCTCGGGACTGCCGGCTTCCTTGCTTTGCTCCTCCTGGAGATCCTCCTCGACATTCATCTTTCCGTCCTAGGAAGGGACCACAGAGACAGCGTCAATGCACAGGTGCAGAGCTGGCCACTGTCCTAACATCCTGGGCGCAGCTCAACCCTCTGAGATGCCAGTGACAGACTCTCACAGCCCAAGGGGTAGTTTGTACCCCAAGGATCCATGGGCTGCAGGTTTGGCCTGCAGCATGGCACCACCCTGAGGGGGTGTGGGCATACTTCAAAGGTCGTTCTCCTGCCCCCAGGCTCCTCAGGACAGCAGTCACAATAGAAGCAGCCCTGCTCCGCTCCTCCCTGATTGCTGCAGGGCCACACAATCACCTCGCCAGCACATGCTCCTGCCAGCTCCATGCCACCCATCACAAAGCCCTCAACAGAACAGAGACTGACATCACCCTCGTGAACTTCCAAAAGGTCAAGCTACATAAACCTCTCTAAAGTTACCTGGCCTTGGGTATGTTGCTGTAATAACAAAAAACCCACAAAAACAGGTTCCCAGAGTCCTGCCCATGGGACCCTGGGTGAAGGTCAGGCTCCAGCAGGGAGTTGCCTAGGTCTGCGATCTGAAGGCGCCTGGTGGCCTTGGGTTTCAGCAGGTGTGAAGGTCTGAGCTTCCTGCCGCTGGTTTGGGGAAGTGAATACAAGAGGCCAATGCAGGCAGCCTGGTCGATAGACAACACCCCACAGCGACCTATATTCTGCTCCTCCAGGTCACCTCGTGTTTTTGTCAGAACCCCATTTCCTGTCTTGGATCCTACTCTGCTCAAAATACCAGCCTGGCCTGTTTTCATCCTGAGACCCAATTGTGAGACAGCTGGAAAACTGTACCAGTCCCAGAATCAGATATGTCACTAAAAATGTGCAGAACTCTAACCCTGAGCTAGCTTTCCAAGTAGTATGCTGAGTCATACAGATAACCAGTTATAAACCATGCAGTGTTTTTGGTTTCCTGAAACAGGCTTTCAGGCTGGGGATTCAGCTCAAATAGTACCATGTCTACCTTGCAAGCACAAGGGCTGGAGTTCAATCCCCAGTGCCAAAAACAAACAAACAAAAAACCCTAAAAAAACAAAACCCAAACCAAACAAAAATGGTCTCACTGTGTAGTTCAGGCTGACCTTGAACTCGCTGTATAGCCCAGGTCTTATGTTCACAGGGACCCTCCTGCCTCAGCCCCCTGCTGCAATTACTGGTGTGCATGAGCACACCCAGCTATAAACCACGGGATGAAAACATTAACAAGTCAACATTAGCTAATGGAGTCCAGCCTATGTGGTTTACAACCTATGACTCCTGTTACTCTTCTCTGAAGTTTATAATAAGCAAAGGGAATACTTTCAGATATAAAGTGCTTTAAAAGATATAAATTTCCCTCTCTACTGAACCCCTTGAGTGAATATCAGAAAATGTTTTAAAATTAACAACATCTTACTTTGTAAGAAAGCAAATGCCTGTCATCTTTGTCCAGTACAAAGCCGTCATTTAAATCATCTGCTGACGAGTGTTTCGGTTTCTTTGACTTTTCATCCTCATCTTTTCCAAGCATTCTTCGAAGTCTTTCGGCCTGAACAGGAGGGAGAAGAGAGTCACCCAGGTGCCCAGTGACAGGGAAGCCCAGTCGTCTCCCGGCACTGGGTGCTCAGCCTGCATGCTCCTCCCTCTCAGCCACACACACAGGCACTTTGGAGCTGCAGAGACGTTTTCCATGCTTCACACTGGACTGCTCAGTCTCATGGCAGAAACTGCAGCCACAGGATGGGCAGCCTGGCTCTCTGTGGCCTGGCGCCAGCCCTAATCCACCCTCACATACCTGCGAAGAAGGAGCAAGGGGAGGAGCCGAAGGCAGGGAGTGGCTCCCCGGCCTCCTGGAATCAGGGTTCTGGAGACTTGGGGTGTGAGCTCAGTAAGACACCACATACAAGAGTGTGTGTTTATTTCATTTTTCTTTAAATGCCATAAAATTTTTAAAAATTTCAGTGCATAGAAAAAATTCAGAGGGCAAGAAATTCACCGTACTTTTGGCAGCTGATGGGCTAGATATGTAAGGCATGCTCATTTTTTTATTTAGTGCACTTGGGCATTTCTTGCAATCTTTTTTGAAAATTTGTTTATATAACCAGAAATAAAACAAAGCATATGGATGACTAAATACAACCTTTAAATACCAATGGTCTTTCAAAAAAAAAAAGCAAAAGATGCTATCAATAAATGGCGCTGCACCTTCCCTCCTACCTCCAGCTTCCTGAGCCGCTCCTGCTCCTCCCTGGCCAGTTCCTCCTCCGTCTTCATCCTGTTGGAGGGCTGCGCCTTCATCTCAAAGCCCAGCTCGCGAACCATCACATCATATGCATCAGGCTGGGATGGACAGAAGACACAACCTGAGACCAACCCACACAGCTGCCCACCCAACTTCCAGGCAGGGCTGTTGCGCCAGGGAACAGGCTAGCCATCCCAGAGCCTCTTGCTGTAGGGAAGGCCATTCCACTCAGCCTTGAGGATGGGCGCCAGTAGGCACTTGAGTCACATGGAGTTTTCTGATTGTAGAAAATTCTCAAAATATATTTGCTTTAACAAAGATATACATTGTTTCAGAGGGGTATGAAGCACCAAGCATGGGAAACCTGCAACATGGAAACAATTTCACACATGACTTAAGAGACATGCCAACAGCCATGCAGCGCTGAGCGCAAACCCAGCCGGCTCATCATCTAGTACTTGTGGTTCCCAACAACTTGAGCAATTATGATGCAGTAGGAACAACACTGTTCCAGGAAATAAACGGGTGACTGCACACACCACACCGACACAGGACGCTGCACAGACACGCAGATATGTGTCTATCTGCTCCCACCACAAGCACTTCCCACACAGGTGGTTTAAGTCACCTGAAGCTGACACAGAAGCAACCAAGTTTACTCCACCCCTATATTTCTCAGAGGTGGATACAAATGCTCCACTGAAAGCAAGACATGGCAGCACACAGCTATGATCCCAGCACCTGGGGACTGAGGGAGGAAAATCACTATAAGTACAAGGCCACCCTGGACTGCACAGCGAGACCTTTACTCAGAGGAACAACAAAATGGAACCAAAAATTTTCACTGAAAATCTGTCTGAGACGTCCTGACCGTGATCTTCTCTATGCAAAGAAGTCAGTAGACACAAATTCAGCATGGTTTCAATCCCTGGGCCCCACCTTGGGCTTCTCCTTCTTCTCTCTGTTCTCTGACTTGGGAGTTTTGTGTGACAGAAGAGTCTGGATCTCTTTCCAGTCCTGGTCCAGCTTCTCTGTGAGCTCGAGGGCATCTTCCCGCTGTACCTGTCTCTCCCTCTGGGGAAAAAGGACACACAACCATGACCACCAGGCTGCAGCAAAGTCAGGGCACAGCACACACATGGACCAGACCAGGGGGAAATGTATTTTAGGGGCACGCTAGGAAGTGACCAGACTGGGAGGGCCGCTGTCATCGCTCATGAGGTACCCTGAAAAGGGGCATATGGGCCTGGACATTTAGCTCAGTGGTTCCAGTGCCTGCCTGGCGAGGTTCTGAGTTCAATCCCTGTAACCACATAGAACAATATCTGGCATGGTAACTCACGCCCACCAACCATCAGTACAACACAGCATAATGCTGGGTGTGGTGGATTATGCCTGTAATCCCAGCACTTGGGAGGCAGAAGCAGGAGGACTGCTGAGTTCGAGGTTTGCCTGGGCTACATAGTTAACTTACAGCCAGCCTGAACTACAAAGCAAGACCCTGTCTCAAAAAAGGGGCGGGGCATGTGGTGCAGTAACTGAGCAGAGATGGGGGACGTGCAGATCCTGCCACACATCCAACCCTGCAGCCAGCAGCCAGCTGAGAAGCACATGTTTGATCAAACCCAGACCGCAGAGTACACAGATGAAGAGTCCTCACATTTACATAAAATATACAATACAGACTAAGGGTACAAGGCGAGACAGCTAGAGCCTATTCTGGCCAGCGATCTTTTTTTTTTTTTTTTTTTGAGACAGGGTCTTGCTTTGTAGTTCAGGCTGGCCCTGAGCTCACTATGTAGCCCAGGCAAGCCGCCACGAACTCAGCAATCCTCCTG
Source organism: Thryonomys swinderianus (assembly GCA_004025085.1). NCBI lineage: Eukaryota > Metazoa > Chordata > Mammalia > Rodentia > Thryonomyidae > Thryonomys > Thryonomys swinderianus. The sequence goes on along the minus strand of PVIC010001507.1, from coordinate 17,237 downwards.
TCCCTGCCTCCCGAGTGCTGGATTACAGGTGTGAGCCATCATGCCCAGCACTGTGGTATGTGGTATTGATTGCTGGTGGGCATGAGTCACCATGCCCCGCATTCTATGTGGTTACCAGGTTCGAACTCAGGACCTTATGCTTGTGAGGCAGGTGCCAGAACCACTGAGCTAAATCTCCGCTGGCCAGTGATCTTTAGCTGGAGCCAATTCACATCATAGACACCAACTGTCCCACCTTCTCTTGCTTGGACTTTGCAATGAGTTCTTCAATCAGCTCCTTCCGTGACTTTGGTTTGCCTCCCTCCTCCTGCAGGGTGGTCATTTTCTGCCCACCTCCAAAGTGGGCAGCAGTCAGCTCAGCTGGAGACAAAGGCAGAGAATGCCGCCATGATCCCACTGGCATGGGAATCACCTCTAGTCCCTCCCATGTCTCTCCAAAAGCAGCATTCTGAAGTCCATACGCAAGAAGAGATTCTCACACTCAGGGGCTAGCAGGAGGCCACAGGCACAGCCTGGCACTTCAGAACATCCAAGATAAGATGCACCAGAAAGACACGGATTGATCATGTTACCAAATGGACACAGCCAAGGGAATGGAAGCACCTAGCACCTACTTTCTTGTTCTCACTAAAGACTGGCACATCCAGGAAAACAGGCTATACCCAGAATGTCAGAGCAGCCCAAGCCCGGCTGGTGGCCCACACTCCTGATGGGGGCTGGGCAGGAGACTGGCTGACTTCTGTCCCTCCCAGCCAGAGAGAGTACAGACCCAGCTGGTCCTGGACTGCCTTCGCTTGGGATAGGGATCATGGGCCAGAACCACTCATCTCTACCTTGTCTTATTTGCCAGAGACACCACGGGAACCATGCATTTAAAACAAGCAATTACTGCTGGGCATGGTAGCACATGCCTGTAATCCTAGTACTCAGGAGGCTGAGGCAAGAGCATAGCCTGGAGTTTGAAGGCCGCCTGGGCTACATAGCATGATTCAAAACAACAATAATAAAAACCCAGCAATGCTTTAAAATCCAACTATGGCACCCCAGCCACTTGGGGAGCTAAGGCAGGAGGACTCTAAATTCAAGAGTAGACTGGACACCTCAGTGAGATTCTTACTAAACAAAACAAAGAGCGGAGGATGTAGATCAGGAGTGCCTAGGTACAACTGCCAAAACCCACAGTAAATAGTCAATGAACTGTATCATTAACATAAACATCATTAATATGAATCTAGGATCAGACTTCGTAAAATACAATGAGCAGTATGGTCATGGTTTAGTGCAGAAGACCTACACTTTTTTGTGTTTTCAAGACAGGGTATGTAGTTCAGGCTGGCCTTGACTCACCATGTAGTCTGCCTCTGGCTCCTGGGTTTACAGGTGTGCACCACAATGCCCAGCTCTTCAGAAGAGCTCTTATGTTCAGTAAGAATTTAATTCACAGTGCTAGTTCCTTAAACTCAAGCAGAAAATGAGCTACTGTGAAATTAAAATAAGAGAATGGACACTAATGTGCTTTCTCAGCCTATAAAAACATGTATTGTTTGAAAGACAAGGTCTCACTATGTAGTCCAAATCTGCTTTGAACTCAAGATGATCCTCCTGCTTCAGCCCCTGGGTGCTAGGATTATAGGCATGTTCCACTGCCTGGTTAAAAGCATCTACCTCATCCCCAAAACATAATAACACTGTGACACGTAGAATTTATTGGAAGGTGGGACTTTCAGTCAACAACTTTTCTTGGTCCTCAGGAAGAGCAGAAGGTATGAAGAGCCCCCCCTGCCCCACCTACCCGACAGCACCCCTCGGTCTTCCATGTCACTGTCACTATCTATGATGTCATGGTGCTTTTCGATGTCTGCCAGAGACTGGCCATAATGTGTCAACTCTTCATCTTCGTTCAGGTTATAGATGCTTTTTTTCTCATGATGTCGCTGCCAGAAGAGGCGCAAAAAAAAAATCAGTTGCCTAAAATTATACTTGTTTCCTATCAAAAAAACAATTATCTTCTATTATATGTGAAATGTAGTCCAGACATGTTAGCTGCTTGTGGGTCATCCTAAAGATGAAACAGGCAGAACCAGAGTTAACAGAGGGATCTCTCAGAGAGACTGGGCCACCCTCCAGGTAAATACCCCACCTGCCCCCCACTGCAGGCCTTGGCTCCCAGCGTAAAGGCTCTGTCTGGGATGGCATCTACCTCCTCCACACCAGGACTGGCACACGCACAAAATACCTGGAGAGGCCTTTGTTGTGTCCAGTGGTCAAGGGCCGCAAGAATGTAAGTGGACCATTATGGGGACAGAACCAGCTACCTAAGTGTAGCCTCTGGCAAAATTTACAGCAAAGACTCTTCTCCACCTCTTCCCGTACCTGCTGCTCCAGTGCAAACCTCTTCATCATCTTCTCCTCTGGGCTTATGTTGCTGCTATACTCCCCGAAGCGCTTGTCCTTAAATACATTGGACTTATCCCTGTCTTTGTACTCCTTCAGTAACGTCTGGGTACGCTGGAAAGCAGAATACAATAAACCTCACAGGAGACTTCAGAACAATACAAGCTTTAAAGCTCAGACTTACCACTCAGACATCGAAGTTCATCCAATCCAGCTCTTCAGTGTGAAGTTTTCTCCAGAGGGACACCTCTGAGACAAGAAATCAACTCACTCTGGGGGTCGGAGATTTAGCTCAGTGGTTCTAGCGCCTGCCTCGCAAGTGCAAGGTCCTGAGTTTGACCCCAGTAACCACATACAATGCTGGGTGTGGTAACTCACGCCCACCAACAATCAACCAGCAATCAGCACCACATACCACAGTGCCGGGCGTGGTGGCCCGCGCCTGTTATCCCAACACTCGGGAGGCAGAGATAGGATTGCTGAGTTGCCTGGGCACCATAGTGAGCTCAGGGCCAGCCTGAACTACAAAAGCGAGACCCTGTCTCAAAAAAAAAAAAAAAAAAGTCAACTCACTCTGGGTGAAAATGGGATAATTCTTTTTCTCTTTAGAATCTGCTTGCAGGTGCTGAAAGAGAGGATGTTTAAAAAGCCTCACTGCCAAGGTAAAGACATCTGCTGTTCCAGCTGCAGCTGGTGCCTGACAACTTAAGAATGTGTCTGTGTTAGGCCCAGCTCACTCGGGAAATACAACCCTTTCCATCCTGGAGGAGGAAGATACTCCTAGCAAGGCAGAGATGTTCTTTCATGTGAAATATAAGACTCTCAAACATGTTTATCAAGTGGGGGGATCATTTATACTTTATGCTTTAGAATCCCAAGGGGAGCAATAGTTCAACACAGAATTCAAAACTAAGAGCAAGTTTCAGCTAACTCCCAGAAGCAGAGGACCAAGGCCATGAAAGACCAGCAGCTTCAGCTTCCAGCCTCCATCCCCAGTGGGGCCATCTGTGGAAGAAGTCCTTCCAACCTCAGGAGTGAAGATACATGAGTTCCTAAGAAGAGCCCATCAAGGCAGAGATGGCACAGCAGGCAGTGTCGAGCTGACCACCCCCTGAAATTCTAAACTGTTCCTGCCTCAGTTTCCTCAGGGATAAAAGGAAAATAGCACAATAGTACTTGCCTCCTAATGCTGACTATGAAGATCAAAGGTAAACTTTTTCGCTGGGAGTGTTGGTGCATGCCTGTAATCCCAGGACCTGGGAAGCTGAGGCAGGAGGATCGACACTAGTTTAAGATCAGCCTAGGCTACACAATAAGCTGAAAACAAGTCTGAACTACATAGTGAGACCCTATCTCAAAAAAGTAGACTGGGGGGGCTGGAGATTTAGCTCAGTGGTTCCAGTGCCTGCCTAGCAAGGCCCTGAGTTCAATCCTTGAAACCACATAGAACATAGAACAATACCGGGCATGGTAACTCACACCCACCAGCAATCAGTACCACACTCCACAATGCCGGGTGTGGTGGCTCAGGCCTGTAATCGTAGCACTCAGGAGGCAGAGGCAGGAGGATTGCTGAGTTCAAGGCTTGCCTGGGCTACATAATGCTTGGGACCAGCCTGGACTACAAAGCGAGACCCTGTCTCAAAAAAACAAAAAACAAAAAAACAAAACAAAAACAAAGTAGACTAGGACCAGAAATTGATTTATTGATTTTTTTTTGAGACAGGGTCTTGCTTTGTAGTTCAGGGTGGCCCCAAACTCACTATGTAGCCCAGGCAAGCCTCAAACTCACAGGAATCCTCCTGCCTCCCTCCTGCCTCTGCCTCCCAGGTCCTGGGATTACAGGCATGAGTCTCCACACCCTGCATTGTGGTATGTGGTACTGATTGCTGATGGGTGTGAATCACCACACCCAGTATTGTTATATATGGTTAAAGGACTCAACTCAGGACCTTAGGTGAACTCAGGACCTTAGGCGTGCAAGGCAGGCACTGGAACCACTGAGGGCCAGGGATTTAGCTCAAGAGCAAGGTCAAAGTCCTGAATTCAATTCCCAGTACAAAAAAAAAAAAATTAAACACTTGGGCCGGAGATTTAGCTCAGTGGTTCTAGCGCATGCCTCACAAGCGCAAGGTCCTGAGTTCAATCCCCAGTAACCACATACAATGCTGCGCGTGGTGACTCAAAACCACCAACAATCAATACCACATACCACGGTGCCAGGCATGGTGGCTCATGCCTGTAATCCCAGCACTCCGGAGGCAGACAGGAGGATTGCTGAGTTTGAGGCTTGCCTGGGCTACCCAGAGAGGTCAGGGCCAGCCTGAACTACAAAGCAAGACCCTATGTCAAAAAAATAAAAAGTAAAAAATAAACTCAATAAGGTGCCTGACCTACTATAAGGGAGTAATGAGTGTCCTAATATTTCATAATTCATTTTAGATTTGAGGAAACTGAGGCACAACTGTAAAGGGGTGATGCTGTGACTGCCATGCTGTCCCTAAGGGCTACAACAACCCCCAGAGGAGAGAAGCCCAGGGGCACAGGACTGGAAGCCCACACTCGGGCTCAGGATCAGGCTCGGGCTCGGGCTCAGGCTTGAGCTCTGAAGGATGCCCTGCTGCCCTACAGATGGCTGGGCCTTTCCCACTGTGTCCCACTGCCCTCCTTGCTGCCCCAGGACCACAGTGTGCCCACTCACCCTGCAGAGCTGGAGCAAGACTCCCAGGAAGAAAGTCCTAACCTGCTTCCTGTTTTACCTCCTGACTACTCAACCTCTACTTCTGCTTTCTTCAAGCATTTGACTTTCTACCAAGCAGAGGGATTGGAGGAGCAAGTCCCCCACCTGACAGGCGCTGCACACCTGAGTAACCTGCCCTACTTGGCCTGAGTGCTTGGGAAGCTAACGGAAGTGGTGGCTTGAGCTGGCCTTTAGCGACTTTGGGGGGTGAGAGGCTTGTTTTGGGTGAACTAAACTACAAGAAACAAAGTGAGGACACAAGTTGAGATCAGACTGTGAAGGGGTCTAAGAGGAAGAATAGCATTTGCAGGGGGCTCAGTACCCAATGAACATGCTGCTTAATTCTCACAGCCCACGGGACAGACTGCATGTCTTCACTTCATAGAAACGGCTGTGTCTCTCAGAGGCCTTGTGCCACTGCTGCCCTGGAGCATGTAGTGGACTCTCATGGAGGTCTACAACGTGTCCTGCCATCATACAGTCAGCTTCTTGCAGTACAGATGGTATTTCATTTGATTCAAAGCTCACCTTGGTTGCACACAGAGTGACAGAGTACAGATTGCAGATTCTTGCTTTTGTGTTTGACACAGGGTCTCACTATGATGTTCAGGATGGCCTTAAACTCTCCAGGCTGGTCTAGAACTCAAAGTGAACCTCCAGCCTCCAGCCTTGGCCTCCTACATGCTGGGATTACAGCACCACGCCCAGCTCAGACTACAGACTCTTGAACCCAGAGGTTAAATCTCGTTTATCTTTACCTTCCCAGTGGCTGGAGCAGAGTTTGGCTACAAAAGGTCAGTGGTACAGAGAACCGTAACCCCAGCACTTAGGAGGCTGAACTGGAGCCCAGATTTTGAGACCAGTCAGAATAATATGTAAGACCCATCTCAGAAACAAAACAAACTGTATTCAGTGTAGCATAAAGGCTTCACAGACACGGACCCTAAACGAAAGCCTCAGCCTCTTAGCTGTGTGGCTCAACAATTGGGAAATTCATTTTTCTTCCAGTGCTTTTATTCAAAAACAGGATCTCACTATGTAGCCCAGGCTGGCCTTAAACTCTCAATCCTCCTGCCTCAGCCTCCTAAGTGCTGGCACTACAAGCATTCACCACCATGCTCTCTCTGCTGTGTGCCTTTTCACCAATTTAGTAATGTATCTCCCTTAGAGTAACAATAAGCACTGGTTTAAAAAACTCCATGGAATGCTGGGCATGGTGGCTCACGTCTGTAATCCCAGCACTCGGGAGGCAGAGACAGGAGGATTGCTGAGTTCGCAGCGGCTTGCCTGGGCACCATAGTGAGCTCAGGGCCATCCTGAACTACAAAGCGAGACCCTGTCTCAAAAAGCAAAAAACAAAACAAAACAAAACAAAAAAACCCCATGGAGGGCCGGAGGGTTAGCTCAGTGGTTCCGGCGCCTGCCTCGCAAGCGCAAGGTCCTGAGTTCCCCCGGTGACTACATACAATGCTGGGCGTGGAGACTCACACCCACCAACTATCAACGCCACATACCACAATGACGGACGTGGTGGCTCACGCCTGTAATCCCAGAACTCGGGAGGCAGAGACAGGAGGATTGCTGAGTTCGCGGCGGCTTGCCTGGGCACCATAGTGAGCTCAGGGCCAGCCTGAACTACAAAGCGAGACCCTGTCTCAAAAAGCCAAAAAAAACCTCCATGGAACATGTCTTGGCAGTCGCACAGAGAATCCCATTTGTTAAATGAATTTGAAAGACAGGTACAGAATACTGTTTCAGGAAGCAAACACAAGAAAGGTGGAGGCTTTGAGACAGAAGGTAGAGTTTCAGTTACCTCCCAAGGGGCAAGGTCAACTGCTTCAGGGAGGGACAACCTCCAAAAGTCTATGACGCATCCTGCAAGATCCCTATCCATGGTCTCTCAACTGGCAAATCCTTGAGAATAATGGAGTTGCCAGGACCCCAGGCAGCTCAGAAGGGTATAACTCCACCAGAGCCAGACGATCACCAAAACCAAGCATGTGCGCAAGGTTCTGGGGACGGCAGTTTTCCAGCGGAAAATCACCCCGCTCAGGCCAAGGCAGAGGGATGGAGGCAGAACTAAGTATGATCACATATGAGAAAACTGAGGAACCGCGCAGGGTGCGGCTGGCCCAAGCCCCGCAGTCTTCCCTGGAGGACCCAAATCCTGGTGGCGCCTCTCACCTTCTTGATGGCCCGCGCACGCGACACGCCGGGCAACCCCACGTCGTGGCGCGTCTTCCTGCCCAGGATCTGGAATTTCTGCCTGTTGACTTTCACTTCAAACGGGTTGGGGTTGGCCTTCGCAGGAGCCCTGGGGGATTGCCTCCGCGCCCCGGCCGCCTTGGCCCTCGCCATGGCAAACACGTACTGGGACCCGGACCTCGATATCTTCCGGTCCTGGGAAACGAGTCACGGCCGGGTATCCCGGCCTCAGTCTCGTTTCTCCTCGCGATAATTGTGCAATCTCTGGCCCCACCCACCCTGGATCTCTCAAGGAAAGAACACTTCCAGGAAATCGCGCGCGCCCCCATTGACTAAAAGACTACAATTCCCAGAAGGCTACGCTCCCCGTCCTCCTGGCGCGGGGCCTTCTGGGAGCCCTGGCATCTCGCGCCAGGTTATCGCTCCGGCGCCCTCTTTTGGGAAACCGTTAGCCGGCAGCCGGCCGCCACGCGGGTAGCAACGGCGCCCCCTCCCGTTAAACCCTCTGTGGTGGGGCGTGGCCGAGGCTCAGGTCCCACGAGCCCGGGCAACCAGACAGACAGCGTGCGGGCGCTGACAAGGTCGCCCAGTCGCTCCCCGCTGGAGCCAGCGGCGAGGTCTCCTCAGGCGAACCGCGGCGACGCTGCGGCGGGGCCCCTGCCCCGAGGCGCTGTCCGGGGTCGCCCGAGGGATGCGCGGCGGCTGCGGAGGTGGCGTCCCCGCCTGACCAGGCTCTCCCGCCTCCTCGACCCCGCAGAGTCCACCGGCGGCGGCGGCGGCGGCGGCGGCGGCGGCGGCGGCGGCAGCGGACGATGGAGCCGGAGAATCTCACGGCCAACGCGCTGCTGCTGAGAGCGCGCCTCGGTGGGTGCGCGGGCCCCGACCCCGCGGGCCCCGCCGCCCGCAGCGAGCTTGGTCCTGCTGCTGCCTGGCCCGGAGCGGGCGGGCCGGCTGGGAAACGGCCAGTCGAGAGGGGCGGGTAGGGCGGGCTCTGGCCTCAGGTGAAGACCCCCGGGGGAGGCGCTGGGAAGTGGGGACGCTGTGGAAGCCTCTGTGTGCATTTCTGGACAGAAGAGCCCATCAGAAAGCCTTTGATTTCGCAACGCTTTGGAAACCCTGTCAGGTGCATCGCTCAGGAATCTTGAAGTAACAGTGTAACCAAGAATGCAATGCCAAACCAGTCTGGGCTCAGAAAGACCTGCAATTAAAAAGCTCAGTGGCCCCGCCGCCCGCCTTGCAATGGCAAGGTTGTGAGCTTGATCCCTGGTACCACACACATACACACATTAAAAAGCAAGGAAGGGATGCTTGTATGCCGGAGCCAGCCGGACAAAACAGTGGGGTCGAGAAGTCGAGGGGCGCGGATTAAGAAAAGACAGGAAAATGGGCTCGGGAGGACCTCTCAGTACTGAGCAGGCCCTGAGTTTATTCTTCAGTGCTTTTTCACAGCATTTCTAGCTACAGTGTTTACGTGCAAGGCTTACAATTGACAATGTAGTTAGTAGTTAGTGATTAACATATAAGTTTAACATGGTTAGAATCTAAGCCTACAGAAACTCAAAATGCAAAGATAAGTCTTTCTGGCAGACAGCACTTAAAAGTTTTCTGGGATGAGCTCTCTCTGCTTGTAAAACTTCTCCCCAGATGATCTGCAAACTTCTTATGTTAAAGATTAGCCCAGGCTCTCAAGGCACAAGTCTTTGTCTCTTAGAATACTTCCCTATTCCTACCCTTGAGAGGTTACTTCTTTCTGTCATTTTATTTTATTTACTCACTAGAACAGTATCCTCTGTCATTGATGCAGTCAGTAAATCAAGGAGAGATTGTGTTAGAGGAAGAACAGCAAACTCCTAGTAGAAGGGTCAAGGGAAGGCGACTTTGAGCCAGAGGTTAAGACTTCTTTGATCAGGCATCCCAATGCAGCGATCCAGAGGTCCGCAGATCATCTTGGGAGCTGGGCAGCACTGTTTGGTATAGTGCAGATCTCGCAACTGCTAGTTGGTACAGCACCCAGTGCAGATCTCCAGGCCTGAAAAGAGTCTCCTCTAGCAGGGTCTGCTTCCCACACTTGTAATCTCAGCACTCTCCAAGGGTGAGGCAGGAAGATCATAAATTCGCCCCAGCCTTGGCAACAGTGATAAAGTAAGTCACAGACTCAAAATTTTTTTTTAAAGATTGGGAATGTAGTCCAGTACAAAAACCCTAGGCTCAATCCCCAGCAACATTAGAAATAAGAAAATTGTGCTCGCTTTGGCAGCACATATACTAAAAAAATAAGAAAATCATCCTGCCCCTGTGACCTTTGTCCTGAAGTAAATTTATATATGTATTTGAATCTGTTTCTGAACTGAGAATGGGAAGTGAACCAGACACTGGTTTTCTGCTAACACCCTTGCTCTCCCACCGGTAGGAAGTGTTTCCCTGGGCCTGTTTCTCCCACACTGTCAACTCCACATCAATGGTGGAGAGATTAGTCGTTATTGGAAGTCAGGTCTGATTGATACTAAGCTTAAGCATGTTTTTTTCCCTTCCACTTTCATATCTGGGTGTGATGCAAAGCAAGAACTCTTGTACTAATGAAACTTTGTTATAACGCTGAGAGATTAATAAGGTAGAGATGAATGTACTGTAAGTGCCAAAAAATCCATAAAACCTGTCTCTTCCACTAAAACCTGTGTCTTCCACTAAAGCTTGGGATGACAGTGATAGTTTCAAAAAAGAGAGTTTTACTTTTTGTTCATTCCATGGCATTGTGATTCTTATGAAGTGACTATTATTTATTCTTATTTTTGGCAGGAGATTTTATATATAGTTTTGTTAATATTTAAAGAAATTGAATATGAAGTATTAGAAAAATATAGACATATGCTGAATTTGGTTATAATTTAGGACTCTTTCCTAAGCCAATAGCTGTTTGTTTGCTTCAGAATAACTCCTAAGAAGTATATATGGTGGCACACATCTATAATCCCAGCACTTAGGAAGGCTGAGGCAGAAGGATCGATCAATCACCAGTTAGGCAACTTAGTGACTTAGTAAGACCCTATCTTAAAATAAAAAATAGAAAAGTGTTGGAGGTGTAGCTCAGTGCAGAGGCCCTGGGCTCCATCCCTGGACCAGGAAAAAAAGAGGCCCAGGAGGCAGCCTGCTTCTCTGGACACGTGAAGGTCATAAGAAGCCGCTGGAAGCCAGAAAGTGCACTGACTGACACCAAATCTCTGTTGATTTTCAACTTCCCAGTCCTCAGTACTGAGGAACAAGTCTCTGCTGTTTCTGTCTGGATTTATATTATTTTGCTATAGGAACCCAAATAGTCTAAACTGGTCTCAAACAGAAGGTTGTTGGAACCTTTCTCCTTTGAAGAAGGTTGGCAGTTGGCTACTGCCTTTGCAGCATTGTTTGTTACTGTGCCATCCATGCTTTAAAGAAGAGTGAAGTGGGCCGGAGGGTTAGCTCAGTGGTTCTGGCGCCTGCCTCGCAAGCACAAGGTCATGAGTTTGATCCCCGGTTACCACATACAATGCTGGGTATGGAGACTCAGGGCCACCAGCAATCAATACCACATACCACAGTGCCAGGCGTGGTGGCTCACGCCTGTAATCCCAGCACTCAGGAGGCAGAGACAGGAGGATTGCTGAGTTCGAGGCTTGCCTGGACTACATAGTGAGCTCAGGGCCAGCCTGAACTACAAAGACCCTGTCTCAAAAAAAAAAAAAAAAAAAAAAAAGAGCGAAGTGAATAATTCATGAATAAAAGAAAACACAAAATCTATTTTCTACTTTAGGATTTTCCACCTGTATCCCAGGACCTTGGGAGGCTGAGGCAGGAGGATCACTGAGTTTGAGTATATAATGTGTTCCTGTCTCAAACCAAAATAAAGGACACTATAAGTTACTCTCATGGAGAACCACATGATAAACATGATACAATATATAGGCAAGAGATATGTTACCAAAGGAGGAGTGCCAAGAGGGAAGCAAACACAGGGACTGGTGGCAAGCACCAGTGCCATTGGCAGTTGCAGTACTGGTCAGGGGCTACTGATTGATTGGTAGTCAGGTCTCCACTGTTGTGGCTGTGCCAGGGCAGACTCCTGCCTGTTCTTCCTGATTGTCCCTCACTCCTGTCATGACTCATTGCCCTGGCAGACAGAGGGCATCGCTTGGCTGACATGGCCCCTGTCCCTTCCTTCCCTGCACCCTCAGTGGGGAGAGCAAGGACCTGGATTGACAGTGCCACCAGGTCCCCATGATAGGGAGGTTGACGGGAGAAGTGAGGACTTCTTCATGACTTGGGCACTGGAACCAGGGTTGGCTGGAGCAAGAAGCAGAAAACCCAGAGCAAGAAGATCCAGAAAGTGGAGCACAGGTAGCCAGGCAGTGGGAAGAGGCCTCATTTGTTTTCAGAATCTAGCTCAGGCCAAGTGTGCCCTTTCTTATGTTACTTATCAATGCCTTGATTCCAGGGCCATCTAAACCAACTTCTAATTTTTCCACACCCAAGAGCTACTTTACATGTTAGCTTTGTAAATTAATAGCTTTTTTTTTTTTTTTGAGACAGGGTCTCGCTGTGTAGTTCAGGCTGGCCCTAAGCTATGTAGCACAGGCAAACCTTGAACTCAGCAATCTTCCTGTCTCTGCCTCCCGAGTGCTGGGATTACAGGCATGAGCCACCATGCCTGGCACTGTGGTATGTGGTATTGATGGCTGGTGGGCACGAGTCACCACATCCAGCATTGTACGTGGTTACCGAGAGGGATTGAACTCAGGACCTTCTGTTTGTGAGGCAGGCACCAGAACCACTGAGCTAAATCTTCATCCCAGCTCTATTTGCTGGGATTTTTGTTGTTGTTGTTTTGTTTCATTTTCAGTGCTAGGAATTGATCTCGGGATGCTCTGTCATATAACTGCCATTTAACTGTCATATAACTGTCATTTCCTTTTTTGCTGGGGGGAGTGTCAGACTGGCCTTGAATTCTCTATGTCGTGCAGGTTAGCCTCTAACTCTCAGTGCTCCTCTGCTTCAGCCCTGAGGGTTAGGGATATAGGTGCACAACACCATGCCTAATGCAAGCTGTCCTTTTGTCCTCAAAGCAGGCCACTGAATGGTAGTTAAACTGTTTGCACAAATTCCAAAGTGAAGTTTCTCTCCAGCAGCAGCCCAGACAGATGGTCAGGCTGGGGCACTATTGGCCACGTACAACCAAGGAGGAGTGAGGCCTCCAAAGAGCTGTGGCTGCCATCACCACTCCAACCTCTGAGAGAAGAGAGCACTGGGAGGCACATTGCACAGCTGGTTGGGCACTTGTCCCTTTCACACACAGGCCATGTCACACAGCCCTCCCTGCCTGTGACAAGCTCTGCACTCTGCCTCCACCTGACTCTTGCTGTCCTGGCCCAGAAGCAGCCAGGGAGCACAGTGAGCAGATAGTATCTTCTGCGAGGTCCTCTTCTGAACCTGACTCTGATAGTCTGACAGCCTCACATTGTGTCTGGTCTCTGCATGGGATAAGGAGCTGGGAGATGAAAGACTTGACAAGCCTGACTTGCTGCTGGCTTTCCAGGGAAAGGAACTAAGTGGGTTTCATCTCCTAGAGTTCTTGTTTGACACAAGGAATGGTTGAACCCAGGGTTTCAGTGCATGTTAAGAAAGCACTCTACCACTGAGCTACAGCTCAGCCCTTTTACTTTATCTTGAGACAAGCTCACACTAAATTGTACAATCTGGCTTGTAACTTGCAGTCCTCCTGCTTCAGGCTGCAGAGTACCTAGGAATGGAGGCATGTGCCAAAGCACCCAACTGAATATGTCTTGTTTTTGACTCTACAGAAGTCTACTACTCTTATCACGGAGATTGTTACTCTTTGCGTGTAGATGTATGACCCCCAAAACCTCATGTAGTCATAATGGGATTTTTTGGATGTGAATGGATCTGGAGTATGTGATGCTGGGATCAAAGTCCAGCAAGTTTGATTGTCATTACTAAGTCAGTCCATTGACTGGTTTGGCATAGTCCCGGGTAGGATTAGGGGTGACACATCCTAGGGTTCTACCTACCGTAAGGGTAGGTAGCCTAGTTAAGATACATGAGACAGAAAGAGGATCTCTGGTCTCATGTCCCTTGTCACTTGCTGCCTTTTGCCTACCATGGAATATTTCTTTACTATGTGCCACCCTGCCTTGCAACCAGCCAACTGTGAACAGAAACCTCTATAAAGTGTGGACCAAATCTTTTCTCCTTTAACTTTGAGTGTCAGGTATTTTGTCTCAGCAATGAGAAAAGTAACTAAGACAATTAAGGGAACTAAGGGAACTAAGGGATTATGCCAGATACATATGCTATTTTCCTTTTCTTCCTTCCTTCCTTTTTTTTAATCCCAGAGATCGAACACAGGGCCCTGTGCTTGCCAGGCACCACTTATAAGACACCATTGCTCCATGTCCCTGGCCCCATTTTCTTAAATGAACATGATAAATTACAACTCCTTTAGACAGCAATTAAATAAATAGCATGTATTAATGTTGAAAATCACATGTCTGAGCCTTAAGAACTGTACTTCTAGGACTCTACAGAAATGGTTATAAAGGAGACATTTTATGGAATGCTGACTGTAGTGACTGTCATTTGTGATGGAGTAAACTGGAAAGAGTGAACATGTACCAACAGGCATGGGTAAACAGTGTTTATACAGTGAACTACTGTTTTATAATCCACAGACCCATTTGTTCATTCAAAATATTTTTTGTTCTTTTTTTTTAAGATATATTTATTGAATGGCTGTTTTATGCAAAGCACTTATCTAGCTGTGAGGAGACAGCTGCTATAACATAATTAAAAACTCTCTCTGTGAGGAGTTTAAAGCCTCGTGGGAAGACAGGTCCTACAACACATTCTAGAGTACCTTCCAGGATGAGAGGCAGAGCCCACAGTGGCTGTCTGCACACTGGTGAGAGCGGAGTCCAGCAGCCGCTCGGCCCATGGAGAAGAAACCACACACAGTAAGAGGGACCCAGGGTGCAGCTCCAGGCCACAGTCACTGGAGAGTCCCTGCTGAGTCTCCATTCCAGGCTAAAAAAAAGGGAGGACAATGTCCAAAGATGCCAGCAAAGACTAGAGCTCTTCAAAACCAGAAGCACGCCTCTCCTTTCCCCTTTGATCCTGCCCAGCTCCAACCCTATTGTTTGAGGCCTCCATGCCCAGGGTGGGTCTTCTGCCCTGTTTGCTGTCCTTCATGTCAGTCACCCACAGACCCGCCCAGAACTGTGCTCTACCAATCGCGAGTCTTCTTCATACCTTCAGGGTGACACGTTGTGATTAATAGCCATTTCCAGTGAGTTGGAGCACAGGAGCACAGAAAAGCTGAGAAGGCACTGATGGCTGCCACTCACAGACATTGTGAACTCCATTCTCCAGCTGAGTCGACTCTCCTGAGCCTGCCAAGCCGCTCCATCTTCCACATCAATTCCTGTCATGGTTTTTCAAATCACTGCCTTGAAGACAAGGCTCACCAGCTCCTAGCAAAATGTGGGCTTCCTCCAGTTTCCCTGCTCTCCCCGTGGTGCTGGAGCTTAGTCACCAGCTAAGCTGTGATTCCCATGGGTGAAATTAAGTAAAATTTCAGCTCCCAGTATGTTCAAGATAGAAGGTTCCAGTTCTTTTGAGTTAAATGAAAAAAAAAAAAAAGCTTTTTATGAAAGCCTTTCTAAAACATTGCAGTATGACTTGGTACCATCGTGGCTTCCATGTGGGATACCTTTGTCCAGGTTTTCCACAGGCTCTCCTGACCTTCTCCAGGGCTCTGCCTGAAGTAGCTTCTTTTTAAAAAAATAGTGATTCACTAACTGAACCTTACCAGGTTTTGAGCTGCTGGCTTCTCCTTCCAGTGTTGGATTCCAGGTTCTTCTTGCCTCAAACAAAGAACTGAACGGAACAAACAGTGACAGAATTTATTTGAACAAGTAAAGATGAGGAGTGGGAGAGAAAGGGGCTCTGCAGAGTGATCTTGGGCTGAATTAATAGAAAAAGAAGATGAGAGCAAAGATAAAAGCACACCCTGCACCTGGGAAGCTGTGGGCTATGCTGGGAAGTTATGACAGCAACATGTTCATGAGGTGGATGTGTCTGTCCTTTTATACCATCCAAATCTCAAGGAAATCTGCGAGAACTTCTGTATCCATCCTGGGTCCTGAGAGGCGTTGCTGGGATCACACGCCCCACCCTGGACAGACATCAGGTCTAGGCAACCTGCCAGCCTAGAGTTCTGGCAGGACTTTGGGAACTGTTGCACCACGTCCACTCCCCACTGTGTTTGCCACGCCCTAGTCTCCTATTTTATGCAGACAGATGACCCTTGAAAGGACTCATGCTACTGAGTCAAAATATACCCTCCACCTCCACCCTGCTTGTTCATATCATTTATCATATGGTTGGGTAATTTTTTTCTGATCATTGATCATTGATTTGTAAGTCTTCCTTTCCTCATTTAGAATATGGGGCAGGGACTTTTCTTCTCTTAGTGTTGGCATGGAACCCAGGGTCTTATGCTACATACCAAACTGTGGTTTTCACCATTGGGTTCCCAGGATTTTGAATGTGTTTGGTATGTAATAAGTGATCAGTAAATATATATTCAAAGACAAATCCAAATACTTGTTGGGCAACATGCCATGTTAGATGAAGCTCCCAGATTGGAAGCCAAGCTGAGCAGAGCTACCCACAGAGCCGGGCCCATGGTTCCTAAGGACAGGCCAGGGATGGGTGACATCCTTGAGAGCATTCTTCATGGAGCTGACTTCAGATGGACAGGGAGCTGTGAGCTTGGACTGTTTTCATCTTGAGAACTCAGCCACACAGCCAATACTGAGAGGTCTCAGGCCATCCCTGGGTTACTGGGTATTTCTGCTAAGAGAAAGTGCCTTTTTCTCTATTATAAGCAACATGTCGTAAACTTAGCATTTTAATGGAGAAACTCATAAAAATGCCTCTTTTCTTTTTCAAATTACGAGGACTGGGTAAAAAAGGTGGCCGTAGTAAAAAATGGAAGGAGATGCTGAAGCTGCCCTCCATCAGCCAGTGCCACGAGCTGAGACATTTCATTGGTGAGTAGATACCACAGTGTCTGGGCTCTGGCTTCCAGTGTTGGCTAGATGCTTTTGTTTTCTGCTCTTTCTTTTTTTTGGCTTCTTTTTTTTTTTTCTGCCTTTCTTTCTTGAGGTCATATTTGTTTAAATTTTTTTTTATAAATTCTCGTATCTTCACAGAAGAAAAATAAACCTCGATTTTCTAATCTGCAATGATAAAGTATATGACTGTCCACTTTTTCATGAAAAACAGGTTTTTTTTTTTTTTTTGGCAGTACCAGGGATTGAATTCTGGTCCTTGTGTGTCCAAGGCTGGTGCAGTACCACTTGAGCTAAATCCCCAGGCCCCCAGTGAAAAACATTTTTTAAAAGTAGTCTGTGCTTCTTGTTCCATATCTAGCAGAAGAGAAGTAAAGCAAAAGCCCCTGCCTTTGTCCAGCTTCACGCTCTCTGGAAATGAGCAGCGTGGAACATTTCCTGGGACAGTGGTGTCCCAGTGCACAAACCTCACTCTGGTGCCCGAGGAATGGAAAGAGTGAAGTTCACGAGCCCAGGTGTCATTGTGTCCTTTTAGTTTCTGTACAGTAGTAATCCTGGTGCTATAGATGGCTGAGGCAGGAAAAGTAAAAGTTCAAACCAGCCTAGACAACTTAACAATTTAGTAACCTGTCTAAAATAAAAAGTAAAAGTAGTGCCGAGCATGGTGGCTCATGCCTGTAATCCCAGCACTTGGGAGGCAGAGACAGGAGGATTGCTGAGTTCCAGGCTTGCCTGGGCTACACAGTGAGCTCAGAGCCAGCCTGAACTACAAAGTGAGA
>PVIC010001506.1:0-90489 GCA_004025085.1 Thryonomys swinderianus | reverse complement strand
TGGCATATACTGGTACAAATTTCCCAATGTTATATGTGATTTTGAGATGTATATAAATTGTACCAATAAAGAATTCAATTAAAAAAAAATCCCATCCCCAGGAAGGAAAGACTGGCGGTGAACAAGCTCGCTCCTGACAGGACACACCGGGAGGTTTCACCACTGATCCAGTCCAGGCCAGTCCGATAGCAAAGCAGGTTGACCCCACATCTGATGTCCAAACAGGGAGGTACAGCTTCATCAGAGCCCCTCTGAGGTGTGAAACTTACAGCTTTATAACTTACAGAATTGTCACAAAGTGTTCAGAGACAGTTTCCCTCTTGCTAAGGAAGCAGTTCGAGTGAGGAAAGAATACATTGGTGTGTGCCTGCATATTTCTAACAACAAAGATAATGAAGCTAGGCATTTTGCAAAGGATAAAAAGTAATTCAAAATTGAGTAAATAGCCCTCGAAATGTAATGTACTCAAAGGCAGAGCCAGATTCTAATTTGCTTTCAGCATGATGTGGTAGCGTTTCTTTTTCTCAGTTTGATAAAATTATAAGTGAAGGATGTGACATAGAAGTGGCCCAGCAGAGGCCAGTGGGTGAGAAGCATAATGCCCCCTAGGAGCCAGGAGTCATGTGTCATTGAGGGGACCGTGCTGTGCGTGTGGTGTCCTCATACGACTCTGTTAGGAAAACCTCAGTGACAGATTTGAACCCAGACCACAAAGAATAAGAGTTCATCCTTTTCTTCATCTGCATAAAGGTCAAAAGCAAAAGGTAAGTTAGATGGCAAATACCCAGAGAAAGCAGATCCATAAAGAATGTTAGTGCCTCTTTGCCTTTTGGGCAGGATGCTTCTAGAAGGAAAAAACAATTCAAACTGCTTTAAAAGGTTTACAGGATGAAGGATAAAAGCACTGCCCCTGTGTCATATACCAGATTTCATCATGCCGGCATGTCAGGAATTCCATTCTAATGTCACTGCAAGATGCCCTTCCTGGGCTCCGCAGTCAGTGTCCTGTCTGGACAGGCACCTCCGGGCCTTAGGCTGGCAGCTGAACCTCAGATTAGTTTGCAGAGAACTTTCATTTGCCAGGTTAACTTGGAAATTGTAAATCCTCCCTAAGAATCCTGGATCGTGACGACCCCAAACAGTCCCTCTAGTTTCTGTGATATTCTGTCTGTAACTGGAGACCGTTTTGTGGAGGATGAGTTCTCTTTCTTCTCCTTCTGTTATTAAAGTGGCTGGGACATTGACTAGTTTAGAGTCAGGCAACAGAAATATTTGTGAAAACAAAATGGACAAAGAAAAATGGTTCTCTCCAGTACTCTCAGAGTGTATTTTCTCAATCGATCAGGAGGGCATTGACAAAGCACTTGCTTGGGGAAGGCTCTGGGGAGAGAGGGCCCAGCCTGCTGCCCCTCCCCTGCTCCAGCTGGCCCTGTGCAGAGCTTGCTGCAGAGGAAGGCTGATAGGAGGCCCACCTCCCCTCCCCCACCCAGCGCCCTGGCTAGTGCTCTTACCTTTCAACAGTGTTGCTCCTCAGAAACAGTACCTAGGGAAGCAACGAATAGCACTGCCATTTGTTAAATGTGCTTAAAAAAATTAAAAACCCACATTAAAAAAAAATCCCAAACATAAAGAAAGGTAAATTTTGAAAATCTCCTTATGAAATGAACAGGGAAATTTTCCACTGACCCAGCCTGTTAGTGCTAAATGTTCTGAAAATAGGGCTGAGGAAACCCCAGTAAGGATCGTGTCATTTCAGGGTGAGGAGAGTGGGCCGTCAAGCGAGGAGCCAGAATGGGATGCCTGGGGCCCTTTAGTTCACTTGAACCGTGTCAGCCTCGTTCTCTTATCCATGTGTGTTTCACGGAAACATCGCATTTCAGCATCTGGGGAACCTCATGTGCAATTTCACACATACTACTTTTGGTTGGTGACGGGGTACAGAACGAAATGCATTTCCCAGCACTTTGCATATATTATCTCTTAATCCTGACAACAACCCCCAAATGTATGTATTTTAATTCGTATTCCACAGATGTATGAATACAGGCTCTGAAAGAATTTCCCCCAATACATAGAGCCAATCAATGAGCAGAGCTTGATTAACTGAGCTCTTCTGGATTTGAAAATCCATGGTGCTTTAAAAGGCATATTTGTCAGGCAGTTCCTCAGGGCATACATATCATTTTACTGCTAACTAGAATTCCCTGGAAGAAACACAGAGAGTTGAAATATCAGGCATATATCAAATTTTTAAAAAGTAGAGGTGGGTAAAGTATTTGATCAGGGAGAAGGACAAAGAACCATGAAGGAATCCTATTCGTTGTTTTTCTGTGGCAGGCAAGGTCAAAAGTTTTAAGACACTAACTCATTTGCTCTCACAGCAGTTCAGTGAGGGAGGTGTCGCTGTTTCCCCATTGTAGTGATGGGGAAGCCAAGCACAGAGAGGTTGAGCCATTTGCTTAGGATCACACAGATAGGAGCAGAGCTGGTCTGATTCCAATGAATGCTGTTATCCACAACTGTTGGGCTGCTGTCTAGCCCTTCCTGGGCTGCAGCCCATATGAAGCAACTGATTCTTAGTAAGGCTGATAAAGAAGAAGCCCAAAGTTTCGGATACTGTGATTTATCTGAAAATGTCTGTTTTTGAAAATTGAAGAGTGAAATACAGCGGGGAATAGCAGGTGTTTGGGGGCCCTAAAGTTTCTGGACTAATTCTTAACCTCCATGGAAACTAAACTCATCAAGTTTAAAATTTCTGGAATCATTGAGTCCCTGCAGTCATTTAAATGACAATGACCAGACTGACACCAATACTGACATTCCTGGGGGCCAGCCCTAGCCTGGCCAAGCTGGAGGGGCCACGATCCCTCTGTTGGAATCAGACTTCAAACTTAGTTCTACACATGTTTGCACAAACTAGCTCACTACTCAGTTTCACTAGCTTCACTTTGCCTTAAGCACAGAGAGATAGGAATAAACGAAAACAGAACAAAATGTCAACAGAAGCAAAAGGTAGCGGACATAAGTGACATTTCAAGAGAGCAAATGTCTGTGCATCTGCTGTGGCACATTGTATACGATTTTGTTCCACAGGATGACGTCAGTGCCTACCACCCTCAGTGTGTCCCGCCCACCTATCCGCAGAGCTCTTTGGACGTACTTGCAGCACATCCGGAGTCATACTACAAGGCAGGATCATTTCCTGCATCAGCGGCTCCACCCTGGAGCCGAGGTATTCACCTTGGACCTCCCATCACGCACTACATGCACAGCGGCCCCAGGGCACTTCTACACACACACACCAGACATACTGATGCTCCTTGTGAAGCCCCATGACACTTCCCACTGACTCAGACCAGGGCCAGCACACATTACAGCACTCAGCTCTCTTCCTGTCTCTCTCCTGCCCCTGCCCTCTGCCCCCTGGCCATGGGCCCTCTCTGCTGTCCTACGCACACTGCACACGCAGATATAATGTTAACAAAAATGCACTAGATGAAGGACAAGTAACTTATGATCAACAGCAGAGAATCTGAAAGATGAAGAAAAAACTGAACTCTCTCCTATAATATGAAAAATAGGAATCATGTGGTGTACACTATAATGATTTTTTTATTTAAAGCACAATAAATAAAATGTTTATGTATTGTAAAAACCTCTGCAGTTCAATATGACTTACTGTCTCAGATCTACTAGTAGTTAAAGTCTTGCTCTTAAGGTGGCGATGATGTTGGTTTTCTTTTAGTCCATTCAAATGGTACTTTACAGAGTATTTTTATTCTCTGTGCATAGAGAAATACAGGATAGTAACTAGATTTATCTAATCACTTAGCAAAAATGGGTAATAGGAAGTAGGTACTGGGATGTGCTATTTCCAGACATTGGTCAAAACCTATTACCCACTCTAAGTCAGTTAATGTTCCTCTGAGGGAGGAGCTATAATTGTCACCAATTATAAATTATCCAATGAAGGCCACACAGCTAATAAAATGTGGAATCAGGATATAAAGGGCAGCGCGCCTACTTTCTTGTTATCTTTTATAAAAATACCTTCTGTGTATCTACGTTGTATCAGGAATCTAGTCAAGGAACAAAGATACAAAGTATTGATTTACTCTTTGTTGTTATGGTAATCTAGACACAGGGCAGAAGAATGGGCCCAAGAGAGCAGCTCTCTCCAGGTGGAAACTAGTAATATCTCACTGGGCAAGAAGTTGGGTTCTTCTTGCATTTTAAATTCCTATTTTAATGGTAGAACAGTAAGTATCACTGAGTGCGATCCAAGTTGTCCCTGTGTGTTCCCTGGGGTCTTCAACTGAAACCATAAAGGAAATGGACTATTTCAGTAATAAGTTGTCTAAGCTTTCACATTTGATTCTGTGGGTGGCCTTGAATTTGTAACTTTGCAGCGTGCCACTCTCGCTATACTACATCCAGGCTTTTCTTGACATCTGAAGAGGCAGCATCTCTCGGGAGTGTATTTTTGTATTTCTCCATATGTTGCTTTTTTGTCTCCTCACATATATTGCCAATAAGACTTGTGAGTCCCACCGCAGGCCAGTTCTGCAACTTATGTTTGGCGTTGGCCTCAAAAGAAATATGTCGTTATTATTTCTGTGGGGTTGTCTTTCCTTCTATTATAGAAATATTTGCTTTCATTTTTCCCAAGTAGAGTGATGCCCTTTCTTCTGTCTTATTTCATCCGCTTTTCTTATCTCACTCATAAGTTTCTATCGTTGGTAGTCATGCTTGCTTCCACCCTTTATCAAAAATCTATTTAATACAGTTCCCTACTTATGTATCCTATAATATCCCTACTGACTACTTTTCTTTGTTTTTCAGTTTTCCAGTCCTGAAGACCAAAGAAATGTTTCTTCTTTTGTTTTTGGCCACAGTCCTGTCCTTAAAATAACAGGCTACAGTGATATTAGTTTAACCCAGACTGTGGCTGCCACCAGAGCAATGAGGTCAGAGATAAAAGACAGGGTTCCTCAAATTCCTTACAGCCAAATAACTCAGAGCACTGAGAAAATTCAATTAAAACACTTCTAAAAATGGTAAAATACATACATGAAATTTACCATGGTGATCATGTGTAAGTATGCAGTTTGGTGACATCAACTACATTCTCATTACTGTGCAAGGACCCCTACCATCCATCTACAGAATTCTTTTCAGCTTGCAAAACTGAAACTATATCCTCATTGAACAGTGAATTTCCACACCTCTGTCTTCTCTAGTTCCTGGCAACTACCACTCAACTTTCTGTTTCTACGAATTCCTCTGTTATAGGTACCTCATATAAGTGGAATTGTGCAGTATTTGATTGGTTTGTTTTATCTAATATAATGCCCTCGAAGTTCATTCAGACTGTAGCATGTGTCAGAATTTCCTTCTTTTTTAAAGCCGAAGAATAACCTATTGAACATGGATACCCCTTTGTGGTGCATCTGCCCATGGACACTTTGGTGGCCTCCACTTCTACTTTTCAGCCAGTGTGGGCAATGCTGCGATGAGGGTGAGTGTACATGAATCTTTTCAGAGTATGACTAATTTAAAGGATCAGAAAACAGAAGGACAATAAAATAACACACCACGAGAAGTTACAGCTGTACACAATTGCTAAGAGCCTTGTGGGAAGTGCTGAAGCCAGATGGGAACATGCGAGAAGAGGGAATTATTGAGTGGCATTTTCAAGGTGACAAGAGATAAGATCTGAAAGTGGAGACAGAGGGAGGGCTCTTGGCCTATTTATATTGTGCACAGAATAATCATATAAGTTGAGAAACAGTGATGTGGAGAGTGGAGGCGGGCATGGGACATTTTCCAGGCTTGAATAGACTGGGGTGGGGAGAATAAATGAGGACACTCTGTCTGATTGATATAAAACATTAAAGTCTATGATTTTAATGTTTTTGTGAAGCAATCACAACAATGAAGAAACTGTGATTGTCTTAGAAGTGCAGAGGCCTGGCATTTTCCAGGTTTGTTTTAAACTGAAGCTGTCCCCGACAGTGGAGCCCTGTGCTTGCACGGGGCTAGTCAGGAAATGTGCGTTCAATGCACAGTGAAATAGAAAGGCTGGTTGGTCCCGGTGGACAGGGACTCGTGTGTAGAAGGATGGGGTTGGAGGTTTCCTTGGCAGGAATTAGACCCAACTAGCATAGACATAAAAAATAACAAATGCACTGGACTTCAGGTTTGTACATTGGGAAGAACGTAATTGAGACAAAGACCTAGACCTCTGGTTAGGATTTTGTTTACATCTATCCTCAATTTCAAAACATGTTAGTTTGTTCTCAGTCACTTAATTGTCTTATCACTGGTGGGTGTTTCAGCAGGTTTTAATATCTTTTTCTCTCTCCAGCATGTGATCTTAATTCCTACTTTGACCCGGGTTGCTTGCAGTCAGTGTTCTCATTTAGATACTCACAATCTCAAATACATAGAAACAAACACAATCATAATCAGTGCTTATGACAATTGTTTTCTTATACTACTTGTCTTTATCCCTTTCAGAGAAAAAGAATCAATACATTCGTTTTCTCCTGATATCTACAAACAGAAGTTTTTAAAAAAATCATTTTCACCTAACCTTGCAATCATATGCTAGCAATTTATGGAATTCTATTCATGCTGTACAAGAATTTTGGATTTCTTTTCCATTTTGGTCCTGAAGATTGAATCAGGGAGCTGTGAGCTGCATTCTCAGTCCTTCCTTTTTTTTTTTTTTTTGAGACAGGGTCTCACTTTGTAGTTCAGGCTGGCCCTCAACTCACTATGTAGCCCAGGCATGCCTCAAACTCAGCAATCCTCCTGTCTCTGCCTCCCGAGTGCTGGGATGACAGGCACGAGCCACCATGCCTGGCACAGTGGTATGTGGTATTGATTGCTGGTGGGCGTGAGTCTCCACGCCCAGCATTGTATGTGGTTACTGGGGATCGAACTCAGGACCTTGCGCTTGCGAGGCAGGTGCCGGAACCACTGAGCAAACCCTCCGGCCCAGTCCTTCCTTATTTTTAAGACAGGGTTTTGTTGTCTTGTTGACTGAGTTGCCCAGGCTGTCCTCTAACTTGAAATCCACTTGTCTTGGCCTCCTGGAGTGCTGGGATTAGATGTGCCCTACCATATTCAGTAGGCATTTGATAGGGTGGTGCTGTAAGCAGGGGAAGGAAGCTTAGTCGGTGCATCCATACTGAGATGCCTCAGTGAAAGCCTTGAATCTATATTGTGTGATCTCTAGTCCTAAACAGAAAATGGTAAATATTCTTGCTGATCATTATTCTCTGCATGTCTAATCACCAGCAAAATTTTGGTAGTTTTGGTGGTAAAAGGATAAGTTTTTCTAGGTTAGAGTCAGGGTGTAAAACAAAGAGATATATGTGACAACCAAGAACAAGATGGGTGATGCAGAGGCATGAGGAAATGAGTGAAATATGGCTTGATGCCAACGGGGCTGAGGGCACCACTGAAGCCTGGCATTCTGTGTCTGGAAGCAGATGGCCACGGCACAAGCTCCAGAGTCAGAGGCATAAGCACAAGGGAGACCCTGCAGCTACTTTTAACAGTTATTATTTGGAAGCTGCTTCTTTAGGTGTTTGTGAAAGGTCAGTGTCTGATCTAATTCCACCCACAGTCACAGTTATAGTTCCCTCCACTGCATGTGTCACTCTTTTAGCATCATTTGACATTCTATCTTCTTGCCAGTTTTCTCTTCAATTCCTTTTGGAACACTATTTTTTCCCTGAGTTTGTCATTTTACTTAAAAAACATCACAAAAGGGTCCTCTATATTTTTGAGTTTTCTACTTTTCTGGCTTTGGCTAACTGAAAATCTCACAGAAATCACTGACAGCAGAAAAATAATTTCTTTGATACTTAGCATAAGTTGCTAATTACTTTCTGAGTTGTCCCTGAAAGATCACCTTAATGCATTAGTCAATCGTCAAATTGGGTACGTCTCAGAGAACTGGTTATAACATGTTGTTTTGATGTTAGCGAATTAAGGCTGAGAGGGGAGGCAGTACAACAAACGGATTCATGATCTCTCTGCTGGATAAACAGAAGGCACAGGAAGAAGCAAGAGCCAGGCTCACCTTGGGTACCATCTGAGTGTCTTCCTTGGATTAGGATTAGAGGAATTCATCAGCACTGCCTTGTGACCCTTCTTGAGAGCACAGATACCACCCTATGTAAGGCAGAAGAAGTGACTCTATGGGGCCCAGAGACATCTAGCTCTGGATTCCATAGGGCTTTTGGTCTTCATATTCCTTGCAGACCCCACTCCCAGCTTCAGTTTCTCAGGGATGTTACCTTATCTGACTCCCTCATTGAATTTTCCTAATACCAGATAAGGTGGTTTAGGACTCAGTACTTTGATATTTAGAATACACTGTACAGACGTTAGAGACAAGTAGTTTAGGTACAGGATAATTATCTGATGGGTTAATCTGTCGTGAACTTCCCATAATTGGCTTGTTATACTTGAACTTCCAAGTCCTGAGTTCCTGGCTAAGCCAATCTTCCTGACATTACCTTACTCATTTCTTTTGAAGGACAGTACACTAATTTATTTCCTTTCCACTTTATTATGGTGGGGAAACTGCAACTCTTGGGTTTGATAATCCCCCATTCATATCCTTTTTTTTCCTCCCACTGTAACATCACTGCTCTAATTACTCATGTTATTCAGGTAACAGTGAAAACCTTGCAAATAACCTCGATTTTTATAGGTTCAGCTAAAGGATCAACTCTTTAGTTTTAGTGTTTACAAGACAAATTTGACTCCTATTGATAAATTATATTCTCTGCTCCCATGTTAGGGTAATGTGGAGTTAGATAATTGGATACTCTGGGTTCACTAGGTTATGATGATTTATTTAAATGTAGTCAGAAAACGACTGTCATTGGTCTTAGTTTAAATATTTAAATCTGCAGTAGTAATTTCTCTAGTTGTAAAAGTTAATTGAAGAAATATTGATTTGGTTTATGAAGAATAATGATTCTTCAATATGCTTAGTTTTGTGTTAGATAAATCACTATCATCCCTGTATGCCATTTTTTGGATGTGCTTAAGTGAATTCTGGGTAAATAAATATAGCATTTTAAAAAGTAGAAAAGCATAAAGTCTTTCCCTAATCCAGCGTCTCCAAGAGTTCTACTTAACCTGTTTTGCAGTAGGTTTATTGTTTCTGGTTTAATATTTAGGTTTCTAATCTGCTTTGATTTCAATTTAGTACACGGTAAAAGAGATAGATCTAGCTTTAGTCTTTGGCAAATTAAAGCCCAGTTTTTCCAGCACCATTTATTAAAGAGGCTATCTTTTCTCCATTTAGGATATATGGCTTCTTTGTCAAAGGTGAGGTAGGATAGTGTATTTGAAGTTGATTCTGGATCTTCTAATCTATTCCATCAGTCCTTGGGTCTGTTACTTTGCCAGTACCATACTGTTTTTATCACAGTGGCTTTGTAGTATAGTTTCCAGTTGGGAATTGTGATACCCCCCACCATGTCCTTGATTCCTAGAATTGCTTTTGCTATTCTTAGTCTCTTGTAGTTCCAGATGAATTTTTGGATTATTTTTTCTAGATCTTATGAACAAAACCTCTACAGCATGAGAACTAACAGAAGAAATCAACAAATGGGATCTCATCTTATTAAAAAGCTCCTGTACAGCAAAAGAAACCACCAACAGAACAAAAAGACAACCGACAAATTGGGAAAAAAGTTTAACCAGCGGTTTCTCAGACAAAGGGCTACTATCTAGAATAGACAAAGAGCTTAAAAAAAAATCAGCCTCCCCAATTTAAAGACCCACTTCAAAAATGGGCATCTGAAATGAACAGACACTTTTCAGAGGAAGATGTAAAAGCAGCTAAGAAACATATGAAGAAATGTTCAACATCATTAGCTATTTGAGAGATGCAAATGAAAACAACATTGAGATTTCATCTCACTCCACAAAGAATAGCTGCTATCTCAAAATCAGCTAGCAACAAATGCTGGTGAGGCTGTGGAGAAAAAGGAACCCTCCACTGTTGGTGGGAATGTAGACCGGTGCAACCACTATGGAGATCAGGGTGGAGATTTCTCAAAAAACTTGGATTAGAGATACCATTTGACCCGACTATTCCCTGCTAACTATGTACATGAAAGAATTAAAACATTCATATCACAGCGACATATGTTCACCCATGTTCACAGCAGCTCAGTTTGTGATAGCTAAATCTTGGAAACAACCCAGATGCCCCTCAACTCTAGACTGGATAAAGAAGATGTGGTTTTTCTATAAAATGGAGTATTACTCTGCCACGAAGAATGACGAGTTTGTGTCATTTATATTCAAATGGATGTACCTTCAGGACATAAGTGAAATAAATAGGTTACAGATGTATAAATATTGTATCTTTTCTCTGGTATGAGAAACAGAATATGTAAATGAGCACTAGAATATGTGGTAGATATTGTGAAACAAAATATTCAAAGGGAAATGGGGTGCAGGGTAAGTAACAAGGGGAAGAAAAAATGTTAATTAAAAAGGGAAACAAAGCTTATATATATAGGGGGTTGTAGGGTGGGTGGGAGAATGGGAAAAATGAGAATTAAATTGTGTCATATATTGATACAAATTCTCAATAATGTGTGTGATCCTGATGTGTATATATAATGTAGCAATAAAGATCCAAATTTAAAAAAAAGTAGAAAAGCATCCCTCCTGTAGTTCACTGTCCTCAATTTAGCTTTATATTTGTTGTTAGTTTTGAGTCCTGATTTAAGAAGCATGAATACTAATTTCAAGACACTGTAAGAATCCCAGCATCAGAATCAAGTGACAGATACCATTTGTTGGTTATAGAGGTGCAAGAATCATCAATTAGTAGCTAAGCATTTTGGTTGGTGTGCCATGACTTTTTAATTAAATATACTTTAGTGGATTGGATTTCCTGCTAATGCTAATCTCTTCTGCTAATGCTAATCTCTATTAGTTTCCTAAGGCTCAAAAGTATTTTTAGAAAGCTGTGTTCTGATTCTGGAATTTAAAAATTCTTTTGCAACTAAATTTAACCTTCAATGGTGGAGTTGCAAACCCAAATGCTTTGAATTCCATAGGAACCAAAGATTGGTATCCATGCCAAAAGGGGACTTCTCATTTGGTGTGATGGTAGGGGGCTCCTGTGCCTCCTGTCACTTGGTTCCTATTTTCTGTTTATCACTGGGTAATGCACAACCTCTGTGAAGACTGGAGAGTGCAGGAAGTCAGAATGTGCACTAGAGAAGTTTTGGGACCATGCTGATGACAGCGTGACCGGAGAATCACTTAAAGACCAGTGATGATGTCACAGCACAAGAAACAGAGGGCTCCATTCTGCCTGGTGTGCCTGGAGGCGTCTCAGTTTCACACCATATGCTACAGCAGGGCCAGTGGGGAGAAATCCCAGAAGCCACTTTTCCCTTCAAGTCAGAGATCAGTTTTTCTATGGTTGATTATATATTCTAAATACAAGTGTCCCTTGACTTAATGATAGGGTTAAATAAACACATTATAAAGTTGAAAATATTGTAGGTAAAAAATGTACTTAATATACCTATCCCATCAAACATCATAGCTTGGCAGCAGCGTGCACTACAGAATTACTGGTTGTCTACCACATCCCGGTGGCTGTGGGGCTGCCCGGAATTACACTCTACAGACACTGTCCACCCATCATGTACAACTATGGGGAAAGATCAAAATTCACAATCTGAAGTTTGGCTTTCGTTGCATGCCTATGGATTCTGCACCATCATAAAGTCAAAAACTTGTGGGTCAAGGCACTATAAGTTGGGGACCAGCACAACAATGTTATTGAGAAATGTTGATTGACTTTATTCTGGAAGATTGAAGTATCTTAAAGTTAATACAGGGCTCTGAATTTTGGAAAAAAACGGAACTACAAATGTTTTCTTCTTGGTTTGGGATGCTACTGAAGTTGTCAAGTGAGAACACATAGACCCTTTATTGCTATTTTCTTTGATGATCTTGAGGGACACTGTAGGATGGTAAGGAACTAACATAAATCACGAGCACTTAGGACTCTCACAGTCTGCTCTCCATTTGTCAGTGTAAGAGGAAAGTAAGAAGGGAGAGGAAAGAAATCTCACTCCGTGCTCTCATAGAATGAGGGCCTAGCAAATATATGAATCCAATGTTATCATTTTTAGTTGGCCATTTTCTGGAAATATTAATGAAACTAAAGTCCAGTTTATAGGGGCCAGCGATTGAGCTCAGTGACACTGCAACTGCCTTGCATGTGCAAGGTTCTAGGTTTGAATGCCAGTGCCACAAAAAAAGTCGTTTGTTCTGGAACAAAAGACATCAAGAGCACAAGTTTTGGCCACTAGTTTAAAGGCCAACTTGCCATCTTATTGCCTCAGCATCTTAGAAAGGGGTTGTGAGAATTTCCCAGTGAAGTCTCACTCATGTACTACATAGAAGATGCATTTTCCCCCATGCCTTTGCTGCCCAGCAATCCCAGGACAGCACCAGTTTGCAGGCAGCCTTGAGATAAGACATGTCTAGACACCAGTAAAGCCATGAGCTGGGCAGTGCTGCAAAGAGGTTAGTGACTGGGGTGAGAGGGAAGTGGCAATCCCTGATCAATTACACAGCTTCTTCTATGAAAAGTAGAAGTAGAAAAGCTCCTAAGCATCTCAGGTACACATAGTGCTTTAAGCCCCTGAACAAACAGCACATTCATAGTGAGCCTATTTTAATTTAACAAGCCTGGATATGCCTAAGCTCATGAAAACATGGCTTGACTGATAGTGTTATCATATGGATTTCTTCAGTGAACAGTTCAGCACAGAAAAGATTTCTTACAGCCATCTATGTCATTCCCTAATAGTTCCATTACTCTTTTTTAAAACCTTTTAAATATTAATTGAACTTCTCAATTAAATTTCCCCAATTGCTTAAATATATATGCAGCTCAACACCTTTAGCTATTTTTCCTAGGCAGTAATAGAAAACTGAGATTCAATAAAGGCTGAGCATGAAAGGACTGAAGATTCATATTTTTCTTACTCCAAAATGGACAAGAAGCCCCAAGATGATATCTGAAGATTTAGCTCAAGTGGTGCTGTGCCTACCTTGGAAGCACAAGGGCCTGAGATCAATTCCCAGTACCACAAGAACAAAAAGGAGAGATAATATCTAATCTTTAGCATACTGGAGACACCAAAATGTGAAAATGTTGACCTAATTCTTCATGTACATGGGTGAATTACCAACTGCTTGCACAGGAATCTCTTGGAAGATGCTACAATTTGGATATGGCCCCTATATTCTCATGTGTTCAGAAGTAGGACATTTGGAAGGTCACAGGATCATGAAGCCTCTAATGTCATCAATGGATCATTCTGTCAATGAGATTATAATTTGATGGCATTATTGGGAGGTAATGCAAATGGAGAAGGTGGGACATAGTTGAAGAGAGTGGGTCATAAGGTCATGATTTGGGGACTAGATTTTGTTCCTGACCCCTTCCTTTCTGGTCTTTTCCTCTCATTCTACTTTCTGACTGCCATGAGGTGAGGAGCTTTCTTCCTCCATGCTCTTCTTTCTTGATGATTCTGCCTCACCACAGGTCTAGCAACATGGGAGTCAATGAACTTTGAACTAACCCTTCTGAAACCATGAGCCAAGACAAACCTTTCCTCCTTTGAATTGGATTTTCAGACATTTTGTTATAGTGACACAAAGCTGACTAATATAGAGGGGAACCTAAAATATGCCTCTGTGCCTGTGTTTTCACAACAAGGCTCATTTATTTGGGGGTGACACTGGCTAGAGGAAGGATAGGGATGCAAGGAGGGAAAAGCTGAGCCTCTAAAGGAGCACAGCTCCTTTTTCCCCAGCCAGCCATGTGTGGTTGGGTGGCAGGGACCTGAGGTCAGGAAAGATGTTTAATAAGTATAACAGGAAGCTCCTGCCTGTCAGGCTCCTGCCTGATTCCAAAATGGATCACTCATGGTAAACACCATGTAATCAATCAAGATTTCAAATGGCCCAAATTTCAACAAACCAGGGAGATTCACAACCACCAATCATAAGGGGCAGTTTATCTATGTTGGCATGATAAAGATGCCCCTTGTAAACAAGTGACTTCGAGAATACCATTCATTTCTTGTTCTATGCCCAATTTCTTCAGTCTTTTCTGCCTACAAAGGCAGTCCTTCCTGCTCAGTGTAGCAAAACACCGTTTTACTTTTATAGAATGAGGTACTGATTTTAGAATTGAAAATTGCTGATTAGATCTTTAAACTCTATTCACTGTCATTTGTCTTTTCTCATGGAAGCAGGGACTGCTCACACAGGGGATGTTCTCAGAGCACACAGGAGTGTGCTGGTCAGGGGCTGGCTCCATACCTTGATGCCTGAAGCAGAGCTGTATGTCTTCAGTTGTGGGCTGCAGTGTAGGAGGCAGGAAGGACCCAGGATAAGGCAGACACATGCATATGATTTAATCAAGGTCCACTCAGAAAGGGACAGGAAGGGCACAGGAAAGATGAGACCAAATGTCACTTTCTGGGCCCCTGTGATATATATTATGGATTGGATTCTATACGTTGGAAAAACCTTAATCCCTCCATGATGTGGCTGTACCTCTAAAATATCTTTAGGAAATTAAAGTTAAATGAGGTTCCCAAGGGTAAGACCCTAAATCAGTAGGATTAGTGTCTTTATAAGAAATGGAAAAGACACCAAAGACAGAAAGTAGGCCACAGCGAGAAAGTGTCATCTGCAAATGGAGAAAAGTGGTTTCAACAGAAGCTAACTATGTTGGGACTTAGATCCTGGACTTCCAAATTTTGGAATGGTCAAAAATAAATGCTCATTGCTGAAGCCACACACAACAGTAGAAACAAACTATGAAAAAGTGCCAAATATAGTGTATAATATAACTAATATAATTCTGAAAACTTCCAGGTAAAGGAGGCTTTATTATCTCTGAGGAAATGCTCAGTTGTTATTAATAAAGCTCCCAAGGAAAACAGGATTACATGGATTAAAAATAAAGAAAAAGAGCAGAGACAGGAGGATTGCTGAGTTCGCGGCGGCTTGCCTGGGCACCATAGTGAGCTCAGGGCCAGCCTGAACTACAAAGCGAGACCCTGTCTCCAAAAAGCAAAAAAAAAAAAAAAAAAAAAAAAAAAAAAAAAAAAAAAAAAAAAAAAAAAAAAAAAAAAAAAAAAAAAGAAAAAGAAAAAAATGTGCATTGTGGCTGGAGTAGTAGAGCTAGACTGTATTAGGAAAGACTATCTCTTTGAAGTGAAACACAAACACATTCCGAAGGCCTGGGTCAGCCTCGTGGGAGGGCAGCACAGGACAGACATCAGTCATGTGGCACTGCCTTCTCTGTGGCTCTGCCTGCTGCATGAACATCCAGAGAGCAATTCAGGATGAATCCTCTGGACGGTGGTACAGGAGGAGGGTGAGACAGCAGTGAGTGGACACGGAATCTTATTCTGGCTTTTTCTTTCCCCTCTGAATGAAAAAGTTTTAGCAGAAAGCCCTAAATAAATCAAGTGACCAAGGAAAAAGACAAGGCAGACTGAACTATATTGATATTTAATGAACTACAATGAGCCAGTGATACCATTTCGTGTCACTGAGATAAAGGCACTGACAGATGCTAGTGATGCCCGGTCAATGTGTGGGATGCACTGGAGAAGTGGCAATTCAGAGAGCAGTTAAAGACACACAGGAGGGACCAGTGCTCTGAGAGGAACATGTCCCCTCAGTTGGTTAGGTTTCCTGGAGGAAGAATTACACCTCGTACAATCTTGTACTTTCTCTGTGTAGAGGTCTGAGTCCACTACTTTTCCTTGTTCAATTGAGTTTTGTGTGTGTGTGTGTGTGTGTGTGAGAGAGAGAGAGAGAGAGAGAGAGAGAGAGAGAGAAGCTTGCAGAACGATCACATTACATTCTTGGTTTTGCGACTATGATTTCCAAGATGAGCATAATGCCACTCAAATAAAGATCTGAACTTATGCATACCATATGGAACCACAGAAAAAGGCAGAGGAGACCTTAGAAGATATCAGGCAAACCTCTTCATTTCACAAATAAACTTGATTAGAACCCCCAGAAGACAAGTAAAGAGAGTTCAAGGCCTGGCTCAAAGTCACAGATTTTCTTTTCTAGGTGAGTAATTAGAATGGGTACATCTTGATTTGCTGTGACAGTTCAGAGGAAAGTGTGGATAAATCACAGATCAATTTAATTCATAAATCCCTTTATACTTGATTGTCAAAATGACTTTGTCTCTATCTTCTGATGACAACAGTAAAGTGCCAAAGTGCATAATAAGAACAATTTTGTCAGAGAAGATAAAAAGAAAGGCAAACGGCACAGTCACAGGGAAATTCAGGAAGCACTGCAAACCTGTCCCCTGAGGCTGACCAAGAGTCACCCCAGAAACCACGGAAGGAAACACATCATTTATAGAAATTTTGTATGTTGTGTGGACTGACTTTCTCACGAGTGCAGCTGCTAATCACTTATTGGAGGGAGGCTGCATCAGTGTTGAAGGTGATCTCATTGGCTTCCATTGTGCTGAGTGCCAGGAGGTACACCTAGCAGCCACACAGATAAAAGGAGAACAGGTGTCTTTCCTCCTGAGGTGGGTGCCAGGCAGCAAGAGGAAGCTCTGCGTGTCTCTGAAGTGTACATTACACACATCGCCAGCCCCAGGCAGCTTTGATGTGACTCACAGCCTTTTCTCTTGTGTGTGACTCAGAGCAAAAGCAGCCCATGCTGTGAGCAGAGCAGGCTGGGTCTGCTGGGGATGCACTAAGCACTGTGACTGGCGGAGAAGAGCAGAGAGATGGAAGAGAGGACTCACACTAACTTCTCACTTGGAGGGTAGCCATGTGACTTCAAAAGATTGTAATCTATCCTACACATTTAGAGTCAGCTAAAAATTTATCCCAAAATCATTTTCTAAGAATGCGTTCTTATCAGTTTTTAAAAACCAAATTAGTAACTTCCTCTTGTCAATCATTAAGATTGGTGAGAAGTGAAAACTTGATGGCTACGGCTTCTTCATTTTGACTGGATTGCCCAAAGTTCTCTTCTCTATGTCAGACAGGATTCAAAAGTAGTAGATGGATGTTCCTTGAGGCAAAGGAGAAAGACGGGTATTTACCAAAATTAGCTCATGTTAAAAAAGTATTGTGGCCAAGCAAATGTTGTAAGTGCTAAGTGATCCATATCAGTTTTGGTCTTTTTGTAAAGCATGAGTTTTACTTCTCAGAGCCAGTAATATTCTACTAATTAACATAGGTATATGTATATACATACACTAAGTAATATACAATAAGCAGAACACAGTAGGGATCTTTTACTAAATTTCTTATAGAATTAGTTGTCTGCAGGGACTTTTCAGGAAATGGCATGGTAATGGAAAGAATGCAGGCTCGGGAGAAAGACAAATTGGAACAGAGTTTTTGTTATTTCCCACTCATGTGACCGCTGGAACTTAATCACTATGAGCCTTGTGCTTCATTTGTAAAATAAAAGACCTTGTACTTTATGTTTGTAGGGTTGGAAACTGAGCAGAACCAGGCAAGTAGTAATCCATGGAGATATATTATTATTTTCATTTACAGGATGGATTTATCATTTGCACATCATGATCATGTGGTTGAAAATAGTTTTTTTTTTCACTTCAGAAAGCTGTGATTAGTTGCTAAGTCAGCTTTTCATAGACATATAAAATTACTATAAGCAGAATCTTTAAAAATCAAACCATTTTAAATGGTACTCATATTTTGCACTTAATTATATAGCACACTTTACTTTAAGGGTACTAATTATATAATACCCTTTACTTATCACCTGTTTTAAGTAGCCCTTTGAACTATCCTGGGCAACAGGTAGGGGTCTCTTTCTTATTGTTACCTAGCACCATTTTTGTTCATATGATGCTGGATATCTCAATCAGCACACACCAAATTCCCTTTCTAAAATGATTAAATCATTTTTCCCTTGTGAAAAGTTTAACCATAGACTATAGTTTCTATGAAGCCTTACTATGTACATTTTATTAAAAAACAAATGCACATTTCAGCCATGCATGGTGGATCATGCCTGTTATCCCAGCACTCAGGAGGCAGAGGCAGGAGGACTGCTGAGTTTGAGGCTTGCCTGGGGTACACAGTGAGTTCAGGTCCAGCCTGAACTGCAAAGTGAGACCCTGTCTAAAAAAAAAAAAAAGAAAAAAAAAGCACATTTCAGAATTATTCTTTTCATAGATAAAGTTCAAGCAAAAAGTGTTTAAGGTTCAGGGGTTTCTCCAAGTTTCACCATCAGTTCTGGGCATGCTTCAGGGGGACAGGGGCTCCCATGCCTCAGTGATGACTCACAGCATCTGACTCCTACCCTGCTGGCATTTCATCCCAGTGGAAGACTAGACCATATTTTCTCTATGAGAAGTGATAGTTTCCACGCAATTTGATACTAGATTATAGTAAGACTTCACTGCAGGGCCCAGAAACTCTTCTCCAGGAGGGTGGCAGTCAGCCAACTCACACTTGATTGAAATGAAATTATCCTTGGACTGAGCACAGGCTCTGTGTGCTCAGGTGGCAGCCATGATTTCAGGCTCCAACATGCGGCCTCATGTACTCCATACACACTAGAAACCCAAAGTGTGAAGATAGAAAATCAGGGCAGACACAAGGGTAAAGGGACTAGTAGTCGTATAAAATGTGCCCCCCCAATTTTGTAGGTTGTGAAGCAATAATTCTAAGTAGCACAGTATTTAAAAGAAGTAGTCTTCCTAAAATAAAATGGTTTAAAGTGGTGTAACATCCCCCTACTGTGGTCTACATCCTCACTGTATTTTATATGTCCTTCTTTCCTGGAACCAACAGCTTATTATTATTATTATTATTTACTTTTGGAAGAGAGGCGCCATATTTTAAGTTTTTGAAATCCAGTGATAAAAATAATCATCCAAAAAAGATCAGCTTCTGATATATTTTGTTAAACAGATGAATAAATGCATAAATGAATGTGAATTAAAACTAGCCTGTGCCTTTTGCTGCACATGCCTTACTTGAAAAATCCATACATCCTTTTAATTATCTCACAGTATGGCTCTTTTTACTGCTATAAATAGCCTTGTTTACTTGTAAGTGGCTTTTAAACATGCTTAAAGTGTGCTTAAAATAATATGGAAGTGTTTTCCCCATATGAACTGCCTCGGGACAAACTTTTGACATTCGACAGCCTGGTAGCCCCATACATTATGCAAAGCATGAGTCATGTTGAAAGTGCCATCAGGGTGCACCCCGTTCCTACTTCTGGAGGTTAGGCAGCACACTGAACCAGAATGTGCTAGGTAGCAGCTCTGGTTTATAAACATCTTTGGTCTCTTGGCAGACTGTCCTGGAGACAGCAAGATGGCAAGTCAGATTGTGTGGACAGAGTCTGAGAATAGCTTTGTTAGGCTGCAGCCAAGAAGGTGACAGATCAGGGGTGAATCTGTGGCTTGGGGAGGCTGGACTGCAGCAGCAGAGGGAAAGGCTGGGGCCAACCAAGAGGCTTTTAGCAACCGTGAGCAGTCAGCTTTCAGCATGGGAGGGACAAGATCAAAGTGGCTGGCGAAGAGGTAATTTTCACAGCGGTCTTGGAAGGCCTGAACGGGGGACAGTGGTCTTGCATGTCAACATGCCATCTGGTGCCGACTGAGCTGCCACATAGGAAGTGCTAAAATAAACCTAATCACATACTGTCTAGGAGACACAAAAGGCCAGCAGCTCACCGTGGCGCTGGTCTGCTCCCAGGTCACAACAGAGCGTTCTCAATGCTACCTTGCAGTGCTATCCAGACTGTGAGCCAGAATGGCTCTTACCATTAAAGTAATCTCATATTGCAAAATGAAGAAGACTTTTACTAGATGCATGTATGTTTAGCTTTATTATGACTATACACAACAGGAGGGTGATCCTGTGCTCGGAGAGGCAAAACTGACCATGATTCTAAGGATGCCTTTGGAAGCTGTTGCTCAGGTAGAGGCATATGCAGGTATAAGTGGTTGACAGTGAACTTTCTGCTCACAGATGGCCATTTTCAGAGACACTGCCATGACACAACACAGTGCAGAGATGGTCACGTGAGGCCAACTCTTTCCCTTAGACTCAAAAGGGGGGACCAACAGGTGGCAGAGTTTGGTCCAGCCCCATTTGTTAGTGTTCACTGGCAAATAATCAAGGTGCCTTTGAACCTGGTCACTGGTCATACTGAAGTTTAACATTTGTCACTCAGCCCTCAGTGATAGTTCATGGAAAATGAAATCCAGTAAATCTCAGAGGAAAAACGTTTGAAATAAGTGGCCATAGGTTTAAATTCTGGAATCCTAATATTCACATGATTTGGAAATCCTCCCTTTCCCAATCCCCGGAGGCTTGTTCCCATTGAAAATCTGGTGATGCAAGTCTCTGGGACAGGCTTTTCTTTCATCCATGGCAAGAAGTAACACGCTGGCCTCATCCTCAG
Source organism: Thryonomys swinderianus (assembly GCA_004025085.1). NCBI lineage: Eukaryota > Metazoa > Chordata > Mammalia > Rodentia > Thryonomyidae > Thryonomys > Thryonomys swinderianus. The sequence continues at coordinate 69,945 of PVIC010001506.1, read as the reverse complement.
GAACACACAGAGTGGTCCCCTGGACCCTGAGGAAACTATGGGCTATGACGTTAGTCCTCCTGTGTGTGTGCGCTCTTTTGGCAACAGAGCTCCAGTAGGTCGAAGCATCCCTTCAACCATGCCAGTATCCCTTTCATTGCCTGGGAACACAAAGCAGCACTGGTCCCTTTTTGGTGGGAATTATATTCCAGCTAGCATTTTATCACAGCCCCAGGGACTGAAAAGCAACACGCAGAAAAACAGTCATTCCACGTTGGCAGCTGGAGTGTACAGATCAGCTTGTGCACCCTAAACTCACAGCTTGGCACAGGAGGGTGAGTGCAAGAGGAACAGCGGCCACACTCCCTGTGAGGGTCTCCTGTGGGCACGCCGGACCTCACAGCAGTTCCAAGATCCAAGTTGCAATGGTCATGGGTATCTGCTCCATTTATGGCAGAACTGACCTGCTAACCTCTCTTTACTGCAAGGATCCATAGCCCAGGTGCAGAGGCAAATCTTCTCATGTAGCCAACCGGCTCTACTGATAAGGCAAATGAGCCCTTGGTGAACCAAGCAGGGAAAAAAACCAACAAAACAAAATAACAAAAACCAAGGGGCAGAAGATTCCCCCCTGGGAGGACAGAAGAGCAGAGGGGGTAGCAAATACTAATTTCACAGCTGGAATCCTATGGGTTCAGAAGTTCATATTTCTAAGACCTTTAGAGAAAACACAAGTGTTCAAGTCCTAGAACCCTAGCACAGACATGATGAGAGTGAGATAAACCTCAACTCATGAGCTTTATCTTTCTCTGCTGTAAAGATCAACATGGAACACTTAGCCAGGATCGTGACAAGAAGCTACTAATTGGGCAATTTATCTGGAACACATGATGCATTTTTTAGGCATGGAGATCGAAGATATAATCACTAATCCACCTTGGCTTTTTTTCTCTTCATCTACTGGTTAGTATGTAGGACAGGAAGAATAGCAGCCTTGCCATATGTAATTTATCAGCTTTACTGAGATGGTAAAAACTATCACTGAGCAATTTCAAAGTGACAAATAAGACTGTTTTGTTTATTTAAGTTTGATCTATCACAATAATGAAAACAGACTGCCCATAAGGAGAGAAGATAGTTCACAGAGTACATTAAGGCAGCATGAGGCTGTCCCTTTACCTTAGCAAAGTTCTAGAGAAAATTCTATTTGCTTCTTTTGTTCAAACGCCTATCAAGAACCCCTTAAATTCTCTGCTCAGATTAATCTTGCCCACCACAACATAACCTTGCATTTTATTGAGTGATATTTGGGCTGCAATGATTTACCTTACTTGAAGGTCACAGAGGAGGAGAAACAAAACAGAATGGCAATTCCTTTCTGCTCATGTGACTTCAACTATGGCTTATCATGGATGTCAGCAGCTTGGGGGCTAGGAGCAAGTTAGCTTTTCTCCACCAGAAGGGACACTTTACAGGAGGAGCCTGCTTGCACTTGGGCTTGGGGCTAGTCAGATTTGGGTCAAACAAGATCCATAGAAGGGGAACAGGTGGATGATTACTGATAGAGAATCCAAAAGAATTTTGCATGTTTTTTTTTAAAATTCATTTTTATTTAAATAATGCATATTCATGTCAGAACAGTTTGAAAAAAGAATAATGAGATAATTATAATCAGCCGTGGTGCAGTCACCGAGCAGTAACTATTTTTATTATTCTAGTGTTTTGAGATATGTGCATGTGGAGATCATATCAATTCATTGTATGTACTCCCCATGCCTCACACAAAGTCTCCTTGCTTACTTGTGCTAAAAGATATAAAGTAGGCTTTTTATTTGATGAAGGTTATGAATTGAAACCCACCTGGGAATGTAAAGATCAGAGACAAAGTGAGGAAAGGCAGAAAACATTTCACTTGCATATCTTAATGCAGATCATGATTATGGTGCCAAAGAAAAATTATTTATCTGGTTTGAGAATGTTACTTAAATCTGAGGCTCATTCATGCTAAACAGAGGCAAGTTTTTCCATTCACTTCTCCAAGACATCTCTCCTGGTGGAGAGAAACAACACCCCCCCCCCCCCGCCATGCAGAATTCTCATTTATGGGTGGACTGCCTTGCTCCAAGAGGAAAGTTTAGCAGGTGGTTACTGTCAAAATAGTGATGTTCAAATGATGGGCACTTTTAAACAAGTTGACTGTTTTAGGTTGTGCCAATCTACAACTATTATTCTTGCCATAAACGTATAAATGAAAGCACACTAATAAAAAGGCCAGAAGAATAATTACTTACAATGATGTATGAAGGAGTTTGAGGTACTTTTCTTTCTCTCAAGATATGAAAAGGAACTTGCATTTTTGAAGGTTAGAAAGTCACACAATCTTCTATCTAAATAAGACTTTTGTACCCTGTCTTATGTTCTCATTGTGTTGATAACTTGAGATTTGCAGAAAAATATATATCTCACATCCTTATGTTTTGTTTTTTTGGGGCAATCATTCAATACTGATCTTGAATAAAAAATATATTCATTGAGATTTCCATTCTCATTGCCATAAAACTTATGGGGAGCCAAAGCCTTATAGAATGTATTCTGCCCGGGGGCAGGCTCTTGAGTCAGGCCAGGTGCTATTCTCAAAACAGAACACATGGTTCTTGGGGCCCTCCTGTGAACAGTTGATTATTTTTGTGCCTTAAAAGACAATGGAAGTGCATCTAAGATTGCCAGACTGATTTCTTATTCTTCTTTCCTGGCCAGTACCATCTATTCTGAACTTCTACAGGAAATGAAAAAGTTTAAATTCATTCACATTTTAGAAGGGAAAGGAGGCAACATGTGGATAGGTGCTTGTTTGCTATGACATGTGCATTTCTAGAAGTGGACACAGCGACGCCCCCTTTCCCAGGGAAGCCCTGCCCATGTGGTACACTCACAGCTGTGACATGCAACTATGCAGAACTTCATTACTTCTTAAGCCTGATGCATCTGGCTGACTAATTCATCCACTGCTATCAGCCTAATTCCTGCACTCAATCCTATTCTCTTGCTAAGTACATCCATCTGCTTTTACTGCACTCAACAATTTTAATCTCTGCATGGCCACAGAGGTGTGTGTGTGCACATGCGTGCACCCATGCACGTGTGTGTGTGGCATAACTGCAGCCCAGACAAGCAGGTCCTTTGAACACCTACATGCACAAATAGTGAATAGGCCCAGAGAGGCTTCAGTCAGGCCAACTGGGCTGTGGAAGATGAGACACTCAAAGGTTTTCTGTGGTTGTTCAGCAAATGCTGGTATTGAATTGGAAGCTCAGAACTTCTCTTGGGGACTTGCAGACAGGAGACAGTGAGGGTCTCATCAAGAGCCAAGGCAGAGTTGAGTTCCCTGACAGTCTGGGGAAGCATTGGCCTCTAAAACCTAGAATCTGGTTCTTGGAGAGATCTTTCAATAGCAATTATTAAGATGCTAAGAAGAAATGAAGTGGAAGCAAATCTCTTTAGAATTAACCAATAAGGGAAATCAAGTGCTTTGCAGTTAGTACAGTTAATAAGAATGATGATGCTAATTATAATCTCCCTTGGAGAGGATTTTATACTTGATGAAGCATTTTAAAGTACCCTAGTTCATTTAGTTACTACAATAACATGATAGGATGTACAGCACTAGTATTCCCATTATTCAGAAAATGCAACTAAGGGAGACATACACACTCCCCCTCCCCCGCTATCTTCCTCCCACCACTGTTCAGCCTTTGGGGACTTCAGCTGCAGCCGAGGCTTACAAAGGTGTGGAGGAGGTAGTTCTTTCCACTTACTTTTTTCTTTTAGTTGCCTGTGTTGCCCCTTCTTTCTTCTCCCAACACTCTGCATATTTACCTATAATGTCCAATTTTATGAGCTTCTTTAGGTAAATACTCAGCAGATACTTATTGGTATATTTGCAGTTCAAGGAATTTGTCTGCTTGATGCACGAGTCAGTGAAGAGTCTTGAGTGAAATGGTGTAAATATTTGCCAAACTTTGCTCCTGGCTTATGAATTACAGTTCATAATTAAGCAAACCATGTCCTTTACTGCACAGCAGAGTTGGGCAAACTGTGGTGGACCAGCACCTCTGGCAGCAGTTTGTTTTGTGAAAATTCATTAAAAGCCATGGCTTCATGCTTTCCTTTGTAGGCTTTCACTTTCATGAGATATCACATGTGAGATGTGGGGACCAGCATGTTGTAAAACACAGGGTGACTCCTACTCCTGTTATTATTATTCACTAGAAGAATTAAGGAATAGGCAAAGGATGCTTTCAAAATATGGAAGAACAGAGCTCACAATTTTTCAGAAGACTTAGTGGAGACTACCTAGTTATGTTCTGAGTACTAATTAGGAGGCAGGCACTGCAGTGAGCCCATACTGAATTATAAAACTTGAGAATGAAAACTTGGAACACTCTGTGGACTTGTATGACAGTACCAAAAAGATTCTGTTTGGCTCAACAGAAAGTTAAATATGGCATGATTTTCCTTGTATGAGAAACTAAAAATATAAAATAGAGAAAATAAAGAGAAGGTAGGAAACGGAGGCATAGTATTTTAGCGGATTGCGAATGGGATCAGGAAAAGAGGGGAAGAGAGTGGGTAGGAAGAGGAGGTAAAAGGACTGAAAATGACCAAGATGTGACAAATGTACACACCAATTTCCCCAAAGGGGAGTCATTATTATGTATCACAAACAGACATTAATTTAAAAAATTTTGTCAGGTTCAGTGATCACCAGCTTGCTTTCACTTGAAATCCAATTGCAAAATGAACTCCCTTAAAAACAAGCTCTGATCCCAATGCATCCTTGAGCTGCAGGAGTAACACATGCGATACTGGACCTCCATCTGCACAGAGTGGGAAGGAGGCAGCTCACGCCCCTAATTTGGAGCGTTTCTCAGGAGACAGTGTCCACAGAAAAGCACATGGCTTCATCCAGAAAGAGCAGCCTCCACATTAGGGTCCATTACAGATGAGGAAGCATAATGAATGACATTTGTGGGTGCACAAAGATGAATCAAGAGGAAGAAGTGAATTTCCCTTGGCACAGCACCTCATTCCTCACTTTTGACTTTTACTCAATTTACGTTCTATAATATGCTTCCTTTTCTGTGCCACCACCCTTGGAAATATCTCAAAAGAGTGCTGATTTTGTAAAAGTGCCTTCCATGAATTTTCACTATAAAACCATAAAGTTGTCATCACTAAAGAGAGATAAAGTTCCCAGAGAGGAGGATGTTCCCTCATTACCATAATGTCTACTGCTCCTTGAGGCTATAAATATCTAACAACCATAGCTGAAAAGGTAAATTAGTTTGTCTGGCCTTTCTTGTATGCCAGAAGAAGGGAAGATGTCAGGTGGCAGATAATCTCTGCAGAGTTATGCTATTGAGATGAAGTGTAGCTGCCAGAATTCCAATAGGTTGTTCAGAAGTGTGGGCTGGTGTCTTGCTTTTTTGTTGCAATCAGGGGATGCCTCCTTAAGTTGGCAAGGAGATACAATCTTTTAACCCACCCATATCAAGTAACTTGTTAAACTTGAGCATCCACTCCTGCCTTACAGATGACCTTAGTAGTGAAGGCTATAAAGTTCATACTAAGTAAAACAGAGTCGATCTTTAAGAGTTTTATCTGTGATCAAATGTTACACTGAAGTCATGAAATCTTTAATGATTAGTGAGGATAGGAGGAAAGAGAGGCACCTCTTTTTACAAAGCTCCTTGTAAAAATGGAATAGGGCCCTCACCTAAAATAGTGATAACTTCTGAGAAATGTACATCTTGTAAAACAGATTTATGAACTGAGTATTAACTTTGAAGACAGTGTGATGCGGACAATGGTTGGCTTATGTTTGTTGCATATTTATTCTTTCAATTCTTCTTATCTTTAGATAAGTGAGTACTATGAAGAATTGTTTCAGTACCTATGGAAAGTGCTCTAAGAAGGGTGGCCCTTGAGTGAAGCTACGTTTTAGTCTTTTGCATTGTGATGATGGACTGTCAATGTGTTGGGCACTGTGGCATCTCCCTCAACCCCTCAGTCTGGAAAGAAGGTAGCACATGTGGATGTCTGTTAACCTTCACGCTCATCACGGAACAACAACAACAACAACAACAAACAGATTTCCATTTGGTACCCAAGGAAATGTCTAAATCTATTTCATGCTGTGACATGAGAAATTTATCGTGTTACTCATTTCAGGGACATTTATATTTTTAAAACATTGAGAAGGGCTGGGCGTGGTGCTGCGTGCCTGTAAACCTAGCTACGCAGGTGGATGGGGCAGGTGGATCACAAATGTGGGGTCATCCCACATAGTTTAGCAAGACACTGCCTCAAAAAAAGAGTGTAGGCTGGAATTCCGATACAACTGACAAATAATCAAAGCAACCGGCTGGGAAAAAGATGGAAAGGTTCAGTGTGGATCCTAGATTGCAAATAATAGAATTTGGTCTTCACTAGAAGAGAGATTTTCCTGTGGGTGGTTTGCCTACATCTCTTAATGAAATCTCAGATTGAGATTTAGAAATGACTACACCTGCCATTTACACGTAGTGTGGGTCTTGTGACCTCCTAGACTCTTTCCCTCCCGCATGCTAAGTCCACACTTCAGCTGCAGACAATGGTGAGTAATGAGTATTGTGAGGTAGCCTCTTTAGCCTAGAACTCAGTAGGTCCTGGTTTCTGAACTACTTTACCATGTACTTTCAGCTCCTGCTGCATTTCTTGAACCGTGTTAAACTTTAACATATTCTCAGCCATGGGTATGAATAATGTACAGAGCCAGCATGCTGTGTGGTTAAGAATAATATATTTCTTATAGTATATGCTTAATGGTCATTAGTTAAGGAAGAGATAGATACAAAACTTTGAGGATTTTGCTTTCCCTGAGCTTTACCCCTGGCACCAGCAATGTCAGTCTGCATCACTTCAAAGACTCTTGGCTTCACACAAACTGAAATCTCTACAAGTCTCAGTCTCAGTGAGTGGAAATGATATAGAATTTCTTATATTTGGAAATGTCAAGGACTTGTTAAAGAGGAAATAAATTCTCTATTTTTAAAGAGGCTGTAATGTGTAAGCAAAAGTAGTCTGCCCTGGAGGCTGTGGCCATTTCTGCAGATGCTCCTCACCACTGTATGTGTATCTATGGGCAGTAGGCATGTCTGTCCTACTCTCAGGGGAAGTATGGCACATATTTGTTATAACAAATGTAGAAGTACCTGCAATAATATCACAAGCCAGAGAATGCTGCAAAGGATGAGCCTGAATAGCTTCTAGAATGCTGAGTTAAAATGCATGAAGAGAGTTCTTTATTTTTCCTTTTTAAGACACCACGGATTGAACCTGGGTCCTTGTACTTCCAAGGAAGGTGCGGTACCACTTAAGCTAAATCCCCTCCCCTTTGAAGAGAACTTTTAAAAATAGCACTTCCGGTACACTCCCATTTTAAATTTCATTTGATGAAGAATGGAACTCATTAACTGGTCACCAGGAATGCAGTTTATAAAAACGTGTCATCAGCACTTTCCCCTTTAACTCTAATGGAAGTTTGGTGGAAAACTACAGGTTATTGAGGAAGTACTGGTTTTCTGTGAGCCCACAATCATAGCTCAGTTACTAAATAGAAAGTTCACTTGTTAAAATGAATAAAACAAAGTAGGAGTAAACATCCAGGCTCACAAAAGGCACGTGTGTGTAGTTTTCCAAGGATGAAAATGGCAGGTGCTGCCAAAGCACCTAGTCTCAGGTTCACCACTGTGAAATGAATCCTGGACAGGTTCAAAGGATTCAGCTCTAACATAGGCTGAAGTGACATTAGACACAACAGAACACTGACAGTTGACAACCAGCACCTCCATGTCAGATAGGTATATGTTCTGCTAGCAGGAGGATGCTCAGGGCTTCAGCTTCCTCAGATTCAAAATCAGACCAGCTATAATACTTCAGAAGACTTCCATGAAATTCAGGATAAGTGGACACATTTTTCACCTTGCCTGGCTCACAGCAAGAACCCAAGAAGTGTTAGCTGTTGTCATGTTTTTTAGTAGGCTAAATGGCTACTTAAATGTCCCTGGGTCCCTTTTCTTCACCAGATTAGCTTAACCACTCTGGTCCTATTCATTTAAAATTCCTCTAACAGAGGGTGATGAGGAATGTATTCCCTAGGTGTGTGACCTGAAAAGTGACACTTTGAACTCAAGACATTGCAAGGTAGGTCAGAACCACTGAGCTAAATCCCTGGCCCTTTCTTACATTTTATACAGTTGGTTTTTCTTATATTTTTAAATGTGTATTGTGCTTCATATAAAGCTTTGTTCAAACATCTTTTAAGAATCACAGATAAATAATCTCAGTCATATTTAACCATGCAGAAAGATAAACCACAATTTCCTAGTGGTTGGCTTCACAACCAACAGCTTGCAGACAGGCAAACTGCATAGAAGAAACACTCAGCCAGGCCTCTGCTACTCAAAGTGTGGCCCATGGCCTGGAATATAGACTTGAGGCCTGTGAGGAACTCAGAGATTTGTCCCTCACCATAGAGCCACAGGGCCAGAGCTGTTCTGAGATGAATGAATGGCCCCAGCTGATTCACATACAAGTTGAGGACCACTAAAATAAATGATTTCTAAGAAACTTGCGGTGCTAATTTGGAGAATAAAATGGGAAATCAGCAAACCCTCACTGAGCATCTGCTGGGACCTGGCACTGTGCTATTTAATGTAAAGACTGCACATGTGAAGAGGGCATCTTTCCTTTTCTTGAAGGACTGCTAGCTGCAGACAAGGAAGCACTAGAGACTTGGCTCCATAGAAACTGCCATTTCCTCATTAAAAATATACTCAGGCTTAGGACTGTCCACCTTTGCAGAGGAGGGAGTGCAGAGGAGACTGATGACCCTAACTTGGAGATCTGAGAACTGTGCCCACAATCCTCCCCTCCTGTTCTCTGTCTTTCTCCAGCTCTGTTGAAAAATTCTTCAGGGTTGTAACATATCATTCTAACATTCTTATTGCTAGTGTAGGGAAAAACAAAAACTAAATATTCAAAACAATCTAACTGGTGTAAAAGGGAAACCAAAATCCATTTTAATAAGCTCCAGAATAAGCAGTTTCCCTTAAGCAACCTTTTGGGTGCATTATGAGTTAATTCTGTAGAGTGCAGACGCCTGTTTATAGTCTAAGTTTCCTGCAAGCTCTCTGTTGGCTCGGCTGCTCATAACTCATGGGTTCTTTGAGAGTTTGCAGGAAAATGAACATTTTTCAGTACTTCACATAAGCCTTCTTTCCTCCCTGGGATAGTTTTGAGTGGTTAAAGTTTGATGCTATTCGGAGCGATGATTTCACTTGTGAATGGGGGCATCTGCATGGTTAGGAAAGATTATCAAGGCAGAAAAAGCAAAAGGCCAACAGAAGCCCCATACGAGCCTTTTCCTGTGGTCTGTGAATGCAGCTGCATCACCAAAAGTGACAAAAGTAGCAAAGCATCGTCTGGGGACAAAGGCATTTCAGAGAAGAGGAAGATGACTGGCCTCTATGAGTCAGTCTCAACCCTGGGAAGGAAAGGGAGGACTTGATTCTTCCCCTCAGAAGTGAGGACTCCTCCACTCTGCTTCTACTTCACGATGATGTTATGGCTTTTCTTCTGGCTCATATCACGAACACACTGTTCATATTAGCCACCGCCCTTCCCACACATTCACTTTCAAGCCCATTGTATCCAGCTCATACAGCTGTCTGTACTTGCAGTTCTCTGTTTACAAATGACCTTTTAAGTTCCAAGACAATGTTCTCATGAAGGTCTTCTAATAGACTGTATATTGTTTCATATTTTCTCTTCACTGGGACCTCATTATTATGCTGCTTTCCAATATCTTGGGTCTTCTCTTCTGTACGGCTCTCAATGGCTTGACCCCTCCTCATCTTGTCTGGGAAAGGCAGCTGCTTTCCTGCCTCTCTTGAGTGACCCTCTCATTTTCAGGTGCCCCTCCATTCCAACAGCTTCCAATAGCACTTCTTGCAAATGCCTCCAATAGACATGTATCAAATTTTGAGCTTTTCTCCAAGATCCAATAACAAATCTCCCACTGCTTGATCAATTTACATACAAGGGATGATCCTTTCACTTACTGGGATCTGTCTTTGGTGGTGCCTATTATCCCATGTTGAGCACCTGCCTTCTCCACACAATGAATCCTTCATAGCTCCTCAGTCTATAATGACCTCTCTACCAAAAGTGTGCCATGTGTGACTGGCAAGTATGTCTTACCCCTTGGTATTTCATGGAGCCACTTATCCCCTGTGACAGTACAACACTGATCAGCCTGGTGTTTTCTGGAGTGACATGCCTGGATTGAGCTATTTACTGCACACATTTATTGTGTGATGTCTGTGGGCCAGGCAGCCTTCTTTATGTTAGGAAAAGGAATCAATAAGGGGTATGGCATCAAAGTTACATTTTGGAATGGGAGGGAGACCTGGAAATATATCATGTGTGTGTGTGTGTGTGTGTGTGTGTGTACACGTGCATGCACATGTGTACTCATTATGGTATAAAACACCATGAAGAAAAGTAAGTGGGAAGAAATAATGGTGTGAAGCTGAGGTCAGGATTGTCAGGAGGGCATCTCTATGGACTGACACGGAGCAGACACCTAGAGAACATGACAGCCATCCTTGAAGACAACGACATGAAGAGCCTTCCAGGGGCTGTGAGAGGAGCCTGGCTGTCCTGAATGGGCCACAGAGCTGAAGCCATTGAGGTAGGTAAGCAGTGGGGGATGGTGGCAGGAAGCTACTGGGGAGAAGCAGCAGGGAGCAGATCACAGAGAACTCAGGCCCCAGTGATGACTATAAATTTCACTCTGGATAAAAGGAGAATCCCTTACTGATTCCTGAATGTGAGTCTCAGTGTCAGGTCCCATTTCATTAGACTCACTCTGGCTGCTCTGTTAATAACAGGCTGTAGGGACTTGGCCATTCCCAACTTGAAGCAGAGAGAGCAACAAGGAGATTAAAACTGTTCAGGTGTGAGGTGATGGGAGCTACATGGATGGCAGGTGCAGGGGTGGTAGAAATTGGTCAGATGTTACATGGAGTTTTCAAAGATACAGGTAACAGCAGCAGGAGAGAAAAAAAGAATGACCTCCAAGTTGTAGGTCTGGGTAACTAGAAAAAAGGAGGTGTCAAAAGACAAAAGAACACATAGGTCAGGGGCTATGAGGATGTGGAATTTCATTTGGAACTTAAGTTTGAGATGCATATTAGGCAGATATGTGATGAATTCAGAGAGCAATTTGTTAAATATGCCCTGGTTGCCTGACTTTTAGAAAAACTCTACTCTGTAAATATAGCTGTAAAATGCTCCATGGCAAAGAAAATTGAACCCAATGGGAATGAAGAAGCAGATCCTTCAAACTGCTGAGAAGCACCTGCAAACTATATACACTGAGAAAGAGCCTCTTACCATATAAGAAGGGTCATACTACATAAATTATTCATTTAAACATTTTGGTCATTTTCATATTTTTAAACTAGTAATTTGAATGATTGAGATAATTAGCTCATACATGGGGTGAAAATTATCAATGTGGTGTTAGATGAAGGAAATAGTTATGTAGTTAATTCAGTTCAGTTTGCTCAGAAACACTGGTGGATAAAGCATATTATGGCATGTTATGGTGTGGCCTGGTGTGTACCAAGAAGGGATTCTGGGTACAGTATCCCTTCAGCTACAGAGAAAAAGCCTCCTAAGGATGTGTTACATCACCTGCCCATGGATGTCTACCTTAAGGACAAAGCTAAAGGCACCAAGATGGATTGTCTACCACTAATATTAGTTTACATGAGTTGTCTCTAAAATAGTTCATTAAAAACTGAAAACTAGGGCCAGGCGTGGTGGCTTACGCCTGTCATCCCAGCACTCGGGAGGCAGAGACAGGAGGATTGCTGAGTTTGAGGCTTGCCTGGGCTACATAGTGAGCTTAGGGCCAGCCTGAACTGCAAAGCGAGACCCTGTCTCAAAACAAACAAACAAACAAACAAACAAACACCCCTGAAAACTAGGCCTATTTGACCCTGAAAAACACATGGAAATTGAACAACACTCTGCTGACTAACCAATGGATCACAGAAGAAATTAAGAAAGAAATTAAACAGCTCTTATAATTAAATGATAACTCCAGTACCACTTACAGAAATTTGTAGGATACAATGAAAGCAGTTCTATGAGGGAGATTTATACCAGTGAATGGCTAAACCAGGAAAGTAGAGCAAGCTCAAATAAATGACCTCATGCTGAAACTCAAGCTACTAGGAAAAAAGAGGAGCAAGACAAACTCAAAGCTCATACGAGGGAGAAAATTAAAAGGATCAGAGCAGAAATTAATGCAATGGAGACTAAGACAATGATACAAAAAATTAATGTATCTAAGAGTCGGTCCTTTGAAAATATAAACAAAATTGATAGACCTCTAGCCAACCTTAATAACAAAGGAGGGAAAAGGCTCAAATCCATGCTATTAGGACTGAAAAGGGGGAAATCACCACCGACCCAGTGGAAGTCCAGAGGATAATAAAGACTTACTTTGAAAATTTGTACTCCAGTTAAGATGGAAAACATGCAAGAAATAGATTCTTTGATACATATGAGTTTTTAAAGCTGAACAAAGAGGACATAACAATATTAAACACCCCAGTATCAATCTGTGAAATTGAAAATGTAAAAAAAAAAATCTACCAACAGAGATGGTCCTGATGGCTTTACTGCCAAGTTCTACAAAACTTTCAAAGAAGAGTTAATGCCTCTACTTCTCAGACTCTTTAATGAAATTGAAAGGGAAGCAGTACTCTTGAATTCATTCTTTGAAGCAACCATTACCTTGATTCCAGAAGCAGAGAAAGACCCAAACAAAAAAGAGAACTATAGGCCAATATCCCTAATGAATATTGACACAAAAAATCCTTAACAAGATATTGGCAAACAAAATACAGAGAATAAACAAGAAGATCATACACCCTGACCAAGTTGGATTCATCCCAGGAATACAAACATGGTTCAACATATGTAAATCAATAAACATAACTCATTATATTAATAGACTCAAGAAAAAAACCCATATGGTCATTTGAATAGATGCAGAAAAAGTGTTTGACAAAATCCAACACCCATTCATGATCAAAATCCTACCAGAAATCAGAATAGATGGACTGTATCTCAACCTAATAAAAGCTATTTATGAGAAACCAACACCCAGGATCATCCTAAATGGTCAAAAACTGAAGTCTTTCACACTAAAATTAGGAATAAGACAAGGATGTTCACTATCCCTACTCCTATTCAATGTATTGCTAGAAACAGCCACAACAATCAGACAAGAGGAAGAAATAAAAGGAATAAAGATAGGAAAGGAAGAAGTTAAACTGTCATTATTTGCAGATGACAGGATACTCTATCTAGACGATCCTAAAAACTCCACCAAACAACTGCTAGACTTAATCACCAAATTTAGTAGCATTGTCAGATACAAGGTCAGTGCTCAAAATTCAAAAGCATTTTTATACACAAGTAACACATTTACTGAGAGAGAAATTGGGGAGTCAGTTATTCTCACAATAGCACCCCCAAAAATGAAATATCTAGGAATCAGTGTAACAAAGGAGGTGAAAAATCTCTACTCCAAAAACTGAAACACTCTGAAAAAGGAGATTGAGGAGGATACCAGAAAATGGAAAGACATCCCTTGTTCATGGGTGAGAAGAGCCAACATTGTCAAAATGGCCTTACTCCCAAAACTGTTATATAGATTCAGTGCAATCCCGATTGAAATCCCTATAGCATATTTCACAAATCCTGAGAAAATAATCAAAAAATTCAACTGGAACCACAAGAGACCTAGAATAGCAATAGCAATTCTAGGAAACATGGCAGGGGTTATCACTATCTCTAATTTGAAACTATACTACAAAGCCACTGTGATAAAACTGGCATGGTGCTGGCAAAGTAACAGACCTGAGGATCAGTGGAATAGAAGCAAAGATCCAGAAATAACTCCAGATACACTAAGCCACCTCATCTTTTTTTTTTCTCCTTAGACAGGGTCTCGGTTTGTAGTTCACTAAGCCACCTCATCTTTGACAAAGGAGCCAAACACCCTCAATGGAGGAAAGAGAGCCTCTTTAACAAATGGTGCTGGAAAAACTGTGGTTTAACTTGCCACAGACTAAAGCTAGAGCTATCTCTTTCATCGTGTACTAAACTAAAATCAAGGTGGATTAGAGACCTAAATATTAAAACAGAAACTCTAAACCTGCTGGAAAACAGGTTAGATAGTACTCTTGAAGACATTGTTTTTGGGAAAGACTTTACGAACAAAACCTCTATAGCATGAGAACTAGCAGAAGAAATTAACAAATGGGATCTCATCTTATTAAAATAGATCCCAGATATGTAAATATTGTACCTTTTCTCTGGTATGAGAACCTGTAGATGTAAATGAGTTCTAGAATGTAGATAGATTTTGTAAAACAGGAAATATTCAAAGGGAATGTGGTGGGAGAACGTAATGAGGGGAAAGAATAAATATGATTTGGAAAGAAAAAGAAATAGGATGTATATAAGGGGTGGGAGGTTGTGGGTGGGTAGTGACATGGGTAAATATGAGAATTAACTTCTATCATATACTGGTACAAATTCTCCAGTGTTGAGTGTGATTGTGAGCTGTATATAAAATGTACCAATAAAGAATTCAATTAAAAAAAAGCCTCTGCACAGCAAAAGAAAGCACCAGCATAGTGAAAAGAGAACCAAAAATATGGGAAAAAATCTTTATCAGTTGATCCTCAGATAAAGGGCTACTATCTAGAATATACAAAGAGTTTTAAAAAAAGGTCAGTCCTCCCAAATTTAAAGAACCAATTCAAAAATGGGCATCTAAAATGAACAGACACTTTTCAGAGGAAGATGTAAAAACAGCTAAGAAGTATATGAAGAAATGCTCAACATCACTGGTCATTCGAGAGATGCAGATGAAAGCAACACTGTGATTTCATCTCATGCCACAAAGAATGGCTGCTACCTTGAAATTAGCCAGCAACAAATGCTGGTGAGGCTGTGGAGAAAAGGGAACCCTCCTCCACTGATGGTGGGAATGAAGACTGGTGCAACCTCTGTGGAGGTGTGGAGATTTCTCAGAAAACTAGGATTGGAAGTCCCATTTGACCCTGCTATTTCCCTGCTGGGGATATATATGAAAGAATTACAAGATTCATAACACAGAGACATATGTGTGCCCATGTTTCTAACAGCTCAACTTGTGATAGAACTCTAGACTGGATAAAGAAGATGTGGTTGTTTTGTTTTGTTTTGAGACAGGGTCTTGATTTATAGTTTAGGTTGGCCCTGAGCTCACTATGTAGCCCAGGCAAGCCTCGAACTCAGCAATCCTCCTGCCTCTGCCTCCCGAGTGCTGGGATTACAGGTGTGAGCCACCATGCCCGGCACTGTGGTATGTGGTATTGATTGCTGGTGGGTGTGAGTCACCATGTCCAGCATTGTATGTGGTTACCGGGGATGGAACTCAGACCTTGCATATGTGAGGCAGGCACCGGAACGACGGAGCTAAATCTCCACCCAGAGGTCAGAGGACCCTGGCGCCATTTCCAACACACAGGGCAGCGACCTGCCGGCCAGCCCCCACTCCACCCCAGATCGGTGTTGTGATGACCCAGGCCCGAGAGAAGCTTTAGAGAAAAGAGAATCTAGCTTCTGTTCTGCCATCTACTCCTAGATCCCTCTATTCACCTCTTGTTTCCACACCCTCTCCTATCTTCCTGTCAGAACCAATACCCAGAAGTAAAAGACTCTTAGGCTGCCCTATTTCATCTCCTGTATTATTATAAGAAGGTGTGCAACATCTCCAGCAGTCATACAGCATACAGTTGGTACTGTTTTATATATGTCCTTTTATCCTCTGTTACCTGCTGGCATATATGAGGTTCTCGAGATCTATGGGATCTTTATAAATCTGCTAACCCTATTTCATTCTCTCTCTGCCTCCCTACCTCCCTGATTCCCCAGCGACCTTTCATTCCCAAAGGGTTCTGGGGGTACATTTACAATCTGCATGGTGTATACACATTGCTGATTAACTCTAAATTTTGGCATATGGACATAGAGGTAACTCATGAGCTCAAATTCTTCAGAATAGAAATTAACAAAACTTTTCATTTTATGTACTGTGCTTAATACTGATATTGGCATTGATTGTATTATGGTAACAAAGATGATGTGATTGTTCTGTTCAAATACCTTCCATAATGTGTCAGACTGAGAACTCTCAAGGGTCATTACAGATTCACAGAGGACAGCCCAGAAGGTGTCACTTCCAAGGGGCCCCAGATAATAGAAAGAGACTTGCAACAAACATTGTCCTGTCATCAGGCAAAGAATTAAACAAATAGCATTAGTAACAACAAAAGAGCAGAAATGAGAAAATATACTAAAACCAGATACAAAGATCACCACCACAGGGAAATTCAGAGAAAAGGGAAATAGGGCAAACTGAAACTCAAACACCAGGACTCTTTGAGATGGTTAACTAAAGCAGATCTAGTAAAATGGAAATCAGAACTCATCTCTGAGATCAAAACAGAGATACTGACCACAGTGAAAGACATCATTAAAGAAGAGATCAGAGAGATGATAGAATCCAAGACAGCAGAAGCAATGGAACCTTTTAAACAGCTTCAAGCAAAGCTCCAGGTGATGATGAAGGAGAATGAAAGTTTGCAAAGTAGGATGAATGAAGCAGAGAACCAAATCTCAGACGTAGAGGAGAGCATAGCAACCAATGAGCAGGAAAGACATAATCTGTGGAAAAGGGCAAGGGGCCATGAGAAATCAATCCAACAGCCTCTAGATGACTCAAAGAAAAATAATATAGGACTGATTAGAGTCACTGAGGAAGCAGGAAACAATGTAAAAGACATAAAAAAACTGTTGTCAGAGATAAAGAAAACAGATAAATGGACATACAGATAAATGAGGCTTATAGGACTCCAAAATGCCATGACATAAAAATATCTACACCTTATTATCAAGGTTCCAGATACACAACAAAAGAATGAAATACTGAAAGCAGTGAAAGGGAGAAAATCACCTACAAAGGGAAGCCCATTAGGATCATAGCAGACTTTTCAACACAAACATTCAATGCAAGGAGAGCCTGTAGGGAAGTGTTTCAAGCATTACAGGAAAACAACTTCCAACCTAGACTGTTGTATCCTGCAAAACTATCTTTCAGAATAGATGGGGAAATAAGATACTTCCATGATAAAGAACACCTGAAAAACTTCACAAATATGAAACCTGCACTTCAAAACATTCTAAAGAACATCTTGGAAAAAAACAGAAAATTCCATACCCACGAGACCCAGCAGAGTGAACTCACTGGGGCAAACAAGAAACTAAATAGAAAAGGGGAAAAGCAAGGAAGAAAAGAACCAAGAACAGGGAAACATGGCAGCTCTGAATATGTCCATCTCAGTCATAACCATTAATGTCAATGGACTCAATGGGCCAATTAAGAGACACAGACTAGCAGATTGGATCCAGAAGCAAGATTCTACAATCTGCTGCATACAGGAAACACACCTAATTCAGAAGGAAACCCATAGACTGAAAATAAAGGGTTGGAAAACAATCCTCCATGCCACAGGAAACTGCAAAAAAGCAGGTTTAGCTATGTTACTTGCAGATCAAATAGATTTCAAAGCCAAACTGATTAAAAGAGATAAAGAAGGTCACTATATTCTCGTACAGGGAACTATCCAAGAGAAAGAAATAACAATCATAAATATTTATGCACCAAACTCTAATGCACCCAACTATATAAAACAAACATTAGTGGACATAAAAAACCAGATGACTACTAATACAGTAGTAGTAGGGTACTTTAATACTTCACTCTCACAAACTGACAGATCAAATGGACAAAGAGTCAATAAGGAAATATTTGAGCTAAATCAAACTTTTGAACAAATGGAATTAATAGATGCCTACAGAATATTTCACCCTACAAAGTCAGAATATACCTTCTTCTCAGATGCTCATGGATCATTCTCCAAAATAGATCACATCCTAGTTCATAGAACAGGCTTAAGTAAATGCAAAGGAATTGAAGTTATCTCCTGCATACTATCAGACCATAGTGCCTTGAAACTGGAGCTGAATAGCAAAAGAAATTCCAAGATCCTCACAAACACATGGAAATTGAACAGCACTGTTGACCAACCAATGGGCCACAAAAGAAATTAAAGATGAAATTAAACAATTTCTGAAACTAAATGACAACCCCAGTACAACATACAGGAACTTATGGGACACAATGAAAGCAGTTCTATGAGGGAAATTCATACCAGTGAATGCCTACACTTGGAAAGTAGAGCAAAGTGAAATAAACAATCTAATGATGAGCCTCAGACAATTAGAAAAAGAGGAGCAAGACAAACCCAAAGCTCATACTAGGGGGGAAATTATAAGGATCAGAGCAGAGATTAATGCAATGAAGACAAAGAGAGCAGTACAAAGAATCAATGAATCAGAGTTGGTTCTTTGAAAGATAAATAAAATTGACAGACCCTTAGCTAACCTTATCAAACACACGAAGGAAAAGGCTCAAATCCATGCTATTAGGAATGAAAATGGGGAAATCACCACAGATCCAGTGGAAGTCCAAAGGATAATAAACATGTACTTTGAAAATTTATACTCCAAAAAGATGGAAAGCTTAGAAGTAATGGATAGATTTCTAGACACATATGAACTTCCAAAACTGAATGAAGAGGATATAATAATGTTAAACTGGATATAAATCTGTGAAACTGAAAATGTAATAAAAACTATAAAGAAAGAAAAGCCCTGGTCCTGAAGGCTTCACTGCTGAATTCTACAAAACTTTTAAAGAAAACTTAATGCCAGTACTTCTCAATCTTTTTAATGAAATTGAAAGGGAAGCAGTACTCCCCGAAATACTCCTTGAAGCAACCATTACCTTGATTCCAAAGGCAGAGAAAGACCCAAGCAAAAAAGAAAACTACAGGCCAATCTCTCTAATGAACAATTA
Organism: Thryonomys swinderianus; assembly: GCA_004025085.1. Taxonomy (NCBI): domain Eukaryota; kingdom Metazoa; phylum Chordata; class Mammalia; order Rodentia; family Thryonomyidae; genus Thryonomys; species Thryonomys swinderianus. Next base: position 50,810 of record PVIC010001506.1, on the reverse strand, counting down.
TACAAAAATACTCAATAAAATATTGGCAAACAGAATTCAGAGAGTTATCAAGAAAATCATACACCTTGATCAAGTCGGATTTATCCCAGGGATGCAAGGCTGGTTTAACATATGTAAATCAGTCAATGTAATACATTATATTAACAGACTCAAGGACAAAAACCATATGATCATCTCAATAGACTCAGAAAAAACATTTGACAAAATCCAACACCCATTCATGATCAAAACCCTACAGAGAATCGGAATAGAAGGACTTTTTCTCAATCTGATACAAGCTATTTATGAGAAACCAACAGCCAGCATCATACTTAATGAGCAAAAACTGAAACCTTTACACTAAGATCAGGAACTAGACAAGGATGCCTGATGTCATCACTCTTATTCAATATAGTACTGGAAACATTAGCCATAGCAATCAGGCAAGACAAAGTTATAAAAGGAATAAAGATAGGAAAGGAAGAAGTTAAACTGTTATTATTTGCTGATGATATGATTATCTAGAGGATCCTAAAAACTCAACCAAAAGACTACTAGACTTAATTACCAAATTTAGTAGTGTTGCTGGATACAAGGTCAATGCTTGAAAATCAACAGCTTTTGTCTACACAAACAACAGGCTCACTGAAAGAGAAATTAGGGAGTCAATCCCTTTCATAATGGCTCCCAAAAAATGAAATATCTAGGAATCAGTCTAACAAAGGAGGTGAAAGACCTTTACTCTGAAAACTATAGGACTCTGAAAAATGAGATAGAAAAGGATATCAGAAATTGGAAAGCTATCCCTTGTTCCTGGATAGGGAGAACCAACATCGTCAAAATGGCTATACTTCTTCAACTGCTATACACACTCAATGCAACTCCAATTGAAATTCCAACACTATACTTCACAGAGCTAGAGAAAATAATACAAAAATTCATCTGGAACCACAAGAGACTGAGAATAGCAAAAGCAATTTTAAGCAAGTAGGACATGGCAGGGGGTATTACAATCCCCAACTTAAAACTCTACTATAAAGTCACTGTGATAAAACTGCATGGTACTGGCAAAGTAACAGACTTGAGGACCAGTGGAATAGGTTAGAAGATGCAGAAACAACCCCGGATACACTAAGCCACCTTATCTTCAATAAAGGAGCCAAACATCCTCAATGGAGGAAAGACAGCCTCTTTAACAAATGGTGCTGGAGAAACTGGGCTTTAACCTGCCAAAAGCTAAAGCTAGACCTATCTCTTTCACCCTGTACAAAACTAAATTCACAGTGGATTTGAGACTTAAACATTAAAACAGAAACAATAAACCTGCTAGAAAATAGGTTAGGTAAAACTCTTGGAGACATTGGCTTAGGCAGAGACTTCATGACTAAAACCTCTATAGCACAAGAATTGGCAGAAAGAATCAACAAATGGGATCTCATCCTACTAAAAAGCTTCTGCACAGCAAAAGAAATCACTGGCACCGCTAAAAGACAGCCAACAACATGGGGAAAAATCTTTACTAGGTGTTTAGACAAAGGGCTATTATCTACAATATATAAAGAACTTAAATCAGTCTCCCCAAGTTTAAAGACTCAGTTCAAAACTGGGCATCTGAAATGAACAGACACTTCTCAGAGGCAGAAGTCAAAGCAGCCAAGAAGCATATGAAGAAATGTTAAACATCACTGGTCATTCAAGAGATGCAAATGAAAACATCACTGAGATTTCATCTCACTCCACAAAGGCTGCTATTGCAAATTCAACCAACAACAAATGCTGGTGAGGCTGTGGGGAGAAAGGAAGCCTTCTCCACTGTTGGCGGGATTGTAGACTTGTGCAACCATTATGGAGATCTGTGTGGAGATTCCTCATAAAACTAGGACTACAGGTCCCATTCGACCCTGCTATCCCCCTGCTAGGAATATACCCAAAGGAATTTAAAAAATCACATTGTACACTCTTGTTCATAGCAGATCAGTTTGTGATAGCCATTCTTGGAAACAACTCAAATGCCCATCAACTGGAGACTGGATAAAGATGTGTGTGTGTGTGTGTGTTTTTATAAAATGGAGTATTACTTTGCCATAAAGAATGACAAGATGCATTCATTTATGTGCAAATGGATACACCTGGAAGATACACTAATAAGTGAAATAGATTATAGATATGCAAATATGGGATCTTTTCTTTGATATGAGCACCTATAGATGTAAATGAGTTGTAGAATACAATAGTTTTTGTACAATAGGCTATTTCCAAAGGGAATTTGGTGTAGGAACATAATGAAGGGAAGGAATAAATATGATTCCAGAAGAAAATAAAAGAGCATGTATATAGGGGGTGGGGTGGGGGTGGGTAGGCATGTGGGTAAAAATGAGAATTAACTTGTGTCATATACTGGTACAAATTCCCCAATGTTCTGTGTGATTGTGAGCTGTATATAAAATGTACCTATAAAGAATTCAATTTAAAAAATAAATAAAATGGCATATTATTCTGCCATAAAATGATAATTTTGAGTCATTTATACTCAAATGGACGTACCTTAAGGACACACTCATAAGTGAAATAAATAGGTCACAGATCTGTAAATATCATTATCTTTTCTCTGAACATGTAAATGAATTCTAGAATTAATGACAGATATTATGAAATGGTAAATATTCAAAGGAAATGGGGTTTAGGGGTAAGTAATGAGATGAAAGAACAAAACTGATGGAAAAAAGAAAACAAAGCTTGTGCATATAGAGGTGGGGGCCGTAGGGTGGGCAGAGGAAAGGAAACATGAAAATTAAGTCATGTCATATACTGGTACAAGTTCTCAATGTTAGTGTAATCACAAGGTGTATATATAATGGACCAATAAAGATTCAAATAAAAAAAAAACTTGGCCTATTTGACAGGGTATTGTGTGGCACTTGTTCATTCTCTGAGCTCTCTACCTCTTAAAAGGGCTGTGATGGGGCCAGGGATTTAGCTGAGTGGTTTTGGTGTTTGCCTTGCAAGCACAAGGTCCCTGGTTCAATCCCTCGGTAACTGGGTGTGATAACTCATACCTACCAGCAATCTGCACCACACACCACAATGCAGAGCATGGTGGCTCATGGCTGTAATCCTGCACTTAAGGCTGGGGCCAGAGGCAGGAGAATTTCTGTGAGTTTGAGGTTTGCCTGGGCTACATAGTGAGCTCAGGGCCAGCCTGAGTTACAAAGCAAGACCTAAAAAATGGTGGTGGGGGGTGGCTGCGATTTTTCTCTTGTCTGTGACATACAGTTGAACATAAACATTTCCCATTTCCCTTTCTTCTTGGAGACTTCCTTCATTTCACTTCATAACTATTCTGTTTGTTTTCTGTCTTCAACTCCAATGGAAATGAGTAAGAAGAGGATACTGGCAAACATCACAGCTCCAACACCTGTGTAGAAGTTCAATGTCAGATGCTTTCTCAAGAAGTGTGTTCATCTGGTGTATGTTTAATTCATATTTGTTCAAGGCTGTAATTATAACAAATGCCCAAGAATGAACTATAAGAGTAATAAGACCTTTAGGCTTGGCATTTCTGTAGTGAACATCAAAATATGTTTGCCTAAAAGACTTTGAGGAATGTGTTCCCCATTCAAGAATGTCAAAGTCGCCAAACACAACTGATGTAATAATATCAGCATAAACTCCCATTCACTTTATCTTCATGGGGGCCATATTTTATTTATAGTCTGCTCATACTGAGATGAATTGGTTAGATTTGTGTGCTGCCAGCAAGGTAAATGAAAAAAAAACCTCAATTAATATAAAACTCAATACCTCTAACTTTGGAAAAAAATCACTCTGTTCATGTCGGTACAGGATGGTCAACATTCATCTGAAATTATGAATCATTTCAGTATCTTTCCAATTTTGAGCTGACAATAAATTCATCAAGAAGGATATCATTTGCAAAGACTATCTTCATAGAAAAGAGGGTGGGATGGGGATGAAAAAAGAACAGATGCACTATGTATAAGTACCATCCCCAGTATGTACTATAAACATGTAGTAATAAAAAAATTGAGAAATAAAGAAACATTTTTATTACAGTTCATTCAAAACACTTTATGGGAAGATGGAAATAAATGAAGGATTTAAGAGAAAGGCCTTTGTCTTTATTCTGAAATGGGGAATTTTTCCTGCTGTCTCCAGTTCGCAGGGATATGCAGAGTTAACAAAAACTGAAAGAACTCACCTTACTTGCCATGGAGGAATTCCACTTTACAAACATTAACCAGAAAACTTCTAATTCACACAGTAAGAGTTTGAAAAAAGGAATGATTGTACAAGATATTTTAAATGCAACTTTCAACAAAATTTAAAGTCATATTGAGATGCAGATGAAAACAACACTGAGATTTCATTTCACTCTGCAAGGAATGGCTGCTATTGCAAAATCAACCAGCAATAAATGCTGGCGAGGCTGCGAGGAGAAAGAAGCCCTTCTCCACCATTGGTGGGATTGTAGACTTGTACAACCATTGTGGGATCAGTGTGGAGATTCCTCAGAAAACTAGGACTAGAGGTCCCATTTGACCCTGGTATTCCCCTGCTAGGAATATGCCCAAAGGAATTAAAAGAATCATATTGTGAAGTCATATGTACAGCCATGTTCATAGCAGCTCAGTTAGTGATAGCTCAATCTTGGAAACAACCCAGATGCCCATCAACTGGAGATTGGATAAAGAAGATGAATGTGGGGCCAGAGGATTAGCTTAGTGGTTCTGGCGCCTCGCAAGCGCAAGGTCCTAAGTTCGATCCCCGGAAACCACATACAATGCTGGGCCTGGAGACTCACGCCTACCAGCAATCAATACCACATACCACAGTGCCGGGCGTGGTGGCTCATGCCTGTAATCCCAGCACTCAGGAGGCAGAGGCAGGAGGATTGCTGAGCTCAGAGCCAGCCTGAACTACAAAGTGAGACCCTGTCTCAAAAAAAAAAAAAAAAGAGTGTGTTTTAAAAAAATAAAATAGAGTATTACTTTGCCATAAAGAACGACAAGTTTCATTCTTTTATATGCTAATGAATACACCTTGAGGACACACTAATAAGTGAAATAAATAGATCACATATATGTAAATACCATATCTTTTCTCTGGTATGAGAACTTGTAGGTGTGAATGAGTTCCAGAATGTATGATAGATTTTGTAAAATAGGAAATTTTCACAGGGAGTGTGGTGGGGAAATGTAATGAGGGGAAAGAATAAATACAATTCCAAAAGAAAAAGAAATAGCATGTATATAAGGGGTGGGGGGTTGTGGGTGGGTAGGGAGATGGGTAAAAATGAGAATTAACTTCTGTCATATACTGGTACAAATCCCCCAATGTTGAGTGTGATTGTGAACTGTATATAAAATGTAGTAATAAAGAATTCAATTAAAACATTTAAAGTCATATTAATTGAAGGATATTGGTATACTTTGCATCTGGAATGCCTCCCAAACGCCCACATGTTAAAGGCTGGGTCCTCAGCTGGGTGCTAATGGGAGGAGATGGGACTTTTAAGATGTGGGCTCTGAAAGAAGGAAGTCGGGCCATTGCAAGAGTCCCCTACAAGGAAATATTGGACTCCAGTCTGTCTGTCTCTGCTTCCCAGCTAACATAAAGTGAGTACCCTCCTCCACTATGTACTGTTGCCATGAGTTACTGATATGTACCACAGGCCCAAAGCAACAGGACTAGACAATCATCAACTGAAACTTCTAGAACCACAAACCAAAACAAAACTTTCCTTTTTTTTTTTTTTTTTTTTTTTTTTTTTTTTTTTTTTTTTTTTTTTTTTTTTTTTTTTTTTTTTTTTTTTTTTGCATTTTGGAGACTGGGTCTCGCTTTGTAGTTCAGGCTGGCCCTGAGCTCATATGGTGCCCAGGCAAGCCGCTGCGAACTCAGCAATCCTCCTGTCTCTGCCTCCCGAGTGCTGGGATTACAGGCGTGAGCCATCACGTCCGGCATTGTGGTATGCGGCGTTGATTGTTGGTGGGCGTGTCTCCACACCCAGCATTATATGTGGTTACCGGGGATCGAACTCAGATCCTTGCGCTTGTGAGGCAGGTGCCGGAACCACTGAGCTAACCCTCTGGCCCAAAACTTTCCTTTTTATTAGTTGTTTCGCTCAGGTATTTTGCATAGTGTCACAAAGTTGAGTAATACACATACATTCTCTTGGAGATTCTTGGAAAACAATTACTTTTAAGAATCACCAATGAAAATACCCTTGAAACTCACCTACTTTAAATAAAATTACTTTTAAAGACCACCAATTAAATTATTAATTATTCTTCACTATCTCTTATACAAGTCCATTTTCAAACTGCCAATCAATGAGTCAGTCAAAAGACTTTAGTTGCCAGAAGGACTTAAGATGTGAGAAAAATTGTTTTCTTACTGTCAGTTAAGCATTTGCTGTAGAAAATACATTAATTTTTTCACATAGAAAGCAAAATGCTTATTAAAGACAATTTTATTTTCTTTAAAAATAATTACGATAATAATATTGTAAGTATTTTAACATCAATAGTTTATTAGTATATGTTAATCAATGGTTTAATGATGCATTTCTATGGGTGGATCATGATGTAAATATATATATATATATATATATATATATATATATTTTTTTTTTTTTTTTTGCTTTTTAGACAGGGTCTCACTTTGTAGTTCAGGCTGGCCCTGAGCTCACTATGGTGCCCAGGCAAGCCGCCATGAACTCAACAATCCTCCTGTCTCTGCCTCCTGAGTGCTGGGATTACAGGCATGAGCCACCACATCCGGCATTGTGGTATGCGGTGTTGATTGTTGATGGGTGTGAGTCTCCATGCCCAGCATTATATGTGGTTACCAGGGATCGAACTCAGGACTTTGCGCTTGCGAGGCAGGTGCTGGAACCACTGAGCTAACCCTCCCACCCTGTAAATATATTTTGAAACTATCTAATGGAGTATGATTACAAATTTCCTACCTTGGCCATGGTTTTTGTTTGAAAGTGTCCCCTAAGGGTTGCCACCTAGAAGCCAGGTTCTCAGTCTGATGATGTTGACAGAAATGGAACTTTTAGAAGTGGACTTAATGGAAGGCATTTAGGTCTTTGCATGTATTGCCTTCAGAAAGGAAGGATGCTGGTCTTGGAGGACAAATTGGCCCCTAAGAGAGTGAACTGTTATGGAAGAGTGACCTTGACTTCTGAATCTTTCTGACTTTTGGTGTCAACAAATGATTCCTCCTATTCTAATCTCTCTCTGAAATGTGCTCTGGGCATGATGCAATCTACCATGATATGTTGCTGAAGTGGGGGTGGGGAGCCCTCGCCAGAGCTGGTGCCATGTTGTTTGGTAACCCTCTATAACTATGAGCTAAATAACCTCTTTTCTGTATAAGTTAGTCAGCCTCAGGTATTTTGTTACAGCAAAAGAAAATGGACTAATAGAAGTGTTATCTTGGTGATGGAAGGACTGTTCTGTTACTTGATCTACTAAGAGATGGGAGGGGGAGGGAAGGAAGGGAAAGGAGATGGAAAAATGGAGTTAAAATGTTATGTGAATGTACCAACTGCCCTTATGGAATGTAAACATTATTTACTATACACATGTATGTACTAAAAAATGAAGATAAAAATGTTTTTAATAAAAACTACCAAGTTACCAATATGATCAGAAATATCTTGAAGATATACAATGGAAAATAAAAAGGACAGGATGAAGATATATTAGTATGAAATCAATTAGTTAACATTAAAGGGGTTTATTGTGATAAAACTTGTAAATTAGTAAGCAGAAATACTATTGCATGTTCAGAAGGTGGTAATTAAAAACATAAAATAAGGTTTGAAATAAGCTTCTCAGTTCATAGAATTCAACTACCACATTTTACTGGTGAGAAAATACAAACACAGAAAGATAATACAGAAAATACCCAGTTGAAACTAATTAAAATAAAAAGGACACACGGAACAGATTCTGGCTACCCCTCCTTTTGTGCTGAAATAATGTATATTACTGAACCATCCATTTGAAATACAGATAGTTATGCAATAAACCTAACTCCAAATTAAAGTCATACAATAAAATAAATTATGGGTTAGCCTAAGGGGTAAAAAGGAACAAAAAATAGTAAGTAGAAGAGAGATGCTAATTCTAAAAAGTACGTTACATTTGTAAGTTCTGTCCACTCATCATGATGGTTCTAATGTCAGAGAACAATAACAACATGCCGTATGTAGCACTGTGAGCCGTATGCCATTTATTACCAGAAATGTTAGAGCTAATAGCCTGCATACCACTGATTTTACCTTAATCTTTTTTTTTTTTTTTGAGACAGGATCTCACTTTGTAGTTCAGGCTGGCCCTGAGCTCACTATGTAGTCCAGGCAAGCCTTGAACTCAGCAATATGCCTGTCTCTGTCTCCCGAGTGCTGGGATTACAGGTGTGAGCTACCACACCTGGCACTGTGGTATGTGGTATTGATTGCTGGTGGGCATGAGTCACCATGCCCAGCATTGTATGTGGTAACTGGGATCAAACTCAGGACCTTGTGCTTGTGAGGCAGGAGCTGGAACCATTGAGCTTAATCTCTGGCCCTATTTTACCTTAATCTTTAACTCTCCATTCAGAAATATTTGATATTCAAAAAATATGAAGTTTCTTCACTATGCAATAAAGTAGGAGGAGAGGAGAAGAAGCACGTGTTTCACTTTCTATAAGTTCACATATGGCCACGTCTAACTCTGAAGGTTGTAGTAGAGTCACAGTTCCCTACACCAGCTTCCTACTATTTATGGGGTTACTTCACCCTTGTAAGATAAAATGTACACTTTTATTTCTATCTATCTATCATCTATCTATCTATCTATCTATCTATCTATCTATCTATCTATCTATCTATCTATCTATCATCTATCTATCTATCTATCTATCTATCTATCTATCTATCTATCTATCTGTGTATCTATCATCTTCCTACTTATTTGCAGTACCAGGGATGGAACTTGGACCCTTGTGTTTCCATGATAGGTGCAGTAACACTTGAGATAAATGTCTAGCATTCCAAGATGGAATGTTTTCATGCCTAAAAAGTCAGAAGAACATCTTCCATTCCATTACTCCTAGCTGGTTATGTTTAATTATTTTGCCTGCATAGTTAGATGAAATTTTGTATACTTTTAGGAGTCATTTCCCTAAATTTGTGACCTTATTCCTTATCACCAGTTTTCAAAAAGTCATGCTCCTCTGGACCGGAGATTTAGCTCAGTGGTTCCATCACCTGCCTTGCAAGCGCAAGGTCCTGAGTTCGATCCCCGGTGACCACATACAATGCTGGGCATGGAGACTCACACCCACCAGCAATCAATACCACATACCACAGTGCCGGGCGTGGTGGCTCACACCTGTAATCCCAGCACTCCGGAGGCAGAGACAGGAGGATTGCTGAGTTCGCGGCAGCTTGCCTGGGCTACATAGTGAGCTCAGGGCCAGCCTGAACTACAAAGTGAGACCCTGTCTCAAAAAAAAAAAAAAAAAGTCATGCTCCTCATCACTCTTTTCTGAACTTAGCATAACTTATAGAAAACCAGAAGGTGAATTCATGAAGGGAAGCTCACTGGTCTTGGCAGCACCTTTCCTGACAACTTTATCCTAGGGAATGCCAACAAAGTTACTATGACTATTTGATCTTACTTGCAGTCACATATTACATCTCTATCTCTCAAAATATATAAAACTGCATGAAACAAACAGTCTTGAAGAAATTTTGACAGAAATAAGAAAGTAGTGATGTATTAAAATCCATGTTACAATGCCTACTTGTTTGAAAAGGCCAAACACAAAGCCCGATTTTACAGAAACTCAATAATTCATGTCTTTTTCAATACAGGAAGAAGTCCACGTGTGTGACAAATAATGAGAAATTTTACTTGTAGTATTCTTGGAAAATAACTATAAGACAAGTCAAATTCTCTATCAGCAGTGAAGAGCAACTCACAAATTCTGAATTTGGCTCCCTCTTGATATGTGTATTCTAATAGATAATCTATTCTATTTTGCAGTATCTATCTGTAGACCATTTATAAACAAAGGACAGGTTCTTATTATACAGTGCAAATCATAGAAATGTTACTAGGAATGCCATAATTTACCAAAGATGCCAAGATTTGATGAACTAGGGTCAGGTGTGGGGTCCAGCACTTAGATTTTTAACAAATAAATTTAGTTTAAGTGATATGTAAAAACACAAAACATTTTAAGTGATATGTAAAAACAGAACATTTTAAGTGATATGTAAAAACACAGTACATTTTAGGGGGGTACCATATGATACCTGTATATACTGTGTAGTCAGGGTCAATATACTTATTTCCTGAAATATTTATCATTTTTTGAAGGGAAAAACTTTAAAAATCTTTTCTCCCAGACTTTTGAGACAATGCTTGGCCTTTAAACTTGATTTTGTGGCTCACTGTTTGAAAAACATCGAAAATTGTCTCTGAACTTTTATCATCTTTAGAATTCATTCATGTCCTAACATCCTGTAGCTTTATGTGAACACTTTGGTCTTAACAAATTGCTGTAAATGAGAGAATTGAACATGAGAAAAATATGTAAAACGTTTGCATGAACTGTCAACATTAAAGTATATATTCATATTGAACGTTGCTATGGTTTGTCTTCACTTGGACATCCTTGAGAACAAGGAAGCCACTTGTATCTTTGTCAACCCCAAGACTTCACCCATGGCCTGGCAGACAGCCTTTCATAATCTGCTGGGAAATCACCCATTCTGCACGTCAGGAGCTTGCTGGTGTACAGACATGCTCCTCATGGACTGGCGCTGGTTCTGGTGCTTAGAACAGTGATGGGTATATGACAGGTATCCAGTCATATATAAGCAAATAGTATCCCCTAGTGAACATCAGGGAAGAAGAAAAGGCATTGAAAGGGAATTTTTAAAAACCATTAGTCTCTGGGAATGTGGTAGGGGAAAGTAATGAGGGGAAAGAATAAATATGATTTGAAAAGAAAAAAGAAAGCACATGTATGTAGGGGGTGGGGGGTTATGGGGTGGGTTGGGATATGGGTATACATGAGAACTAACTCATGTATATACTGGTACAAATTCCCCAATATTGAGTGATTGTGAGCTGTATGTAAAATGTGCTAATAAAGAATTCAATGGAAACAAACAAACAAAAAACCATTAGTCTCTTCAGAGAGAAAGGAGAGTATAGGAAGAAGGAGAAGGGGAAAGGCCAGACAGAAAGGGTGAGACGGAGAGGCAGGATGGGGGGGGGTGAGAGACTGGAAGGCCTCAGAGCTGTGGACAGCAGTGGCCAGTGCACTGAGGAGCAGGAAGGGACGTGCTTCTATATTCTGAGCTGCCCAGTGCCTCTGCTTAATGAACTCTTCTTTTTTCACCAGTATTTAGAATAAAGTCTGTAAGATCAAGTGCATTATGTTGGTAGATGAATGCATGCATGATTGAAGGTCTCATTGTAGCGGCTGCCCTTCCCTCTTTGGTTCTGGTGGCCATATGCTTCCATTATCTCCTTGTCTTCACAGTGCAACCCCCACACTTTCCCGTCCATCTCCACAGAGTTCAGAGAAGACCTGTTTCCTCTTTTCTAATGAAATGTCTTTTTTTTTTTTTTTCTTTTCTCAAACTGTCTGAACTAGAAGTAACTATGTTGGGCCCTCCTTTTGGTATATGATCTCCCAGGGTAAAACCATCTTTAGCAAGTCATGGAAAATGTATCACTGCCTCACATGTCTGAAAAAAAATTGATTTGAGAAACTGAGTTGCTTATAGTAGCATTTCTGCCACGGTACACACAGAGACACCAAAATCTATTCACTTTTCCCTGCTCAGCACGTCCTCTAATGATATGACTGAGCTCACTCAACATGCTCCTTCTAAGAGAACTGCTATTGATCTAGACAAGCTGTCAGACATGCTGTTTTTTTCCTTCAGGAGACATTCCTGCAGATATTTTCCTGTGCATGTAAGTGGTATTTTTCTAGTAAAAAAAAAACAAAAAACCAAAACAAATCTTTTATCTTTTATATAATTTCATTACACATTTTCTTTTAAATAGCTCTTTTCACAAATTTCCCAATTTAATATAGCAACAGATTAGAGGAGACTACACTGCCACTGACCCCAAGGTCAATATAGCTGTATTCTGAGTCACAAGTTCAGCTCCTGCACTGCTACCTTTTGTTCCCGGGAGGCCAATGTGACATAGAGACTCATTCTGGGCAGAGGTGAGAGCACCTACCTTCCATTTTCAGGTCTGTTAAGACCTTGCTGGTGTCTCTGCTTGGATTTCCACAATTACCACACTGAAGAAAGGACACTGAACTCAGTCCTCAAAAGAATAATGAGGAATCTACAAGATGGACTGAACTCAGTATTTATCCAATGTAGCTAGAAAGGTTTCTAAATGCAGCTTCTGCTGGATTTCGTATTAGTTACATACTATGCTAAGACTGGTTAAACTTCATATTAACTATTTCTTACAACTAGATGACCTTTTCTTGTCTTTGCAATTAGCAGCGGTCTCGGTGCTCACCAGTGAGATACAGGCAACAGTATCTTAGGCCGCTTCAAACCTGGCCCAACCTTTACAACCCATCTTGCTTGTCTTTCCTTCTTCTAAATGGCTGCCATGGAGATGTTATTCGGGTGATCTTGGAAGTCATACTGAACAAAGTGGAGCCAGCGGATGTCATGGTACTCAACTAATTCTCAGAGAGAGGCCTGAGCAGGGAGACTCAAAGTGGAGTCTTTCTTAAAAAGCAAAATATAAGCTAAATACTGTTTTATTCTATGGAATTTCTGGAACTTATTAATAATCAGTTATATGAGTGCTCGCTTCAGCAGCACATATACTAAAATAATCAGTTATATGAGGTAGACTTCTAATCAGTAAACATTCAATATCCTTTTAAAGAATTAGAATAGCATAAAATGTACTTTATGATTGAATGAAATTCCATCTTCCTTTGTTGATTTAAAACATATATGAGAGAGAGTCTTTCATTTGAAATTCTCATATGAAACCTGAGTTCCCTCAACTTCCTGGCAGAACAGCCCTTCCAGGTTTGAATGAAACTGTTAAGCATATGAAATATAGTTGAAATTAAAGCACAAATTATGTAAATAATATATACATTATATGTAGGATATTCATACACAAAATGGGACAATATATGTAAGTGGATTATATATGAATGTACACACCTAAAATATGAATATGTAGATAATACACATAAGGTATGTATTTATTCATATAAAATATGCATTGAGATATATGATATTAACTTTACATGTGAGAAGGCTGTTGGTAAGATGTGTGAAGGCACTACCTAGTACAGACAACTTGTAAATGACAGAGCTGTAACTTGAACTTCACTGGGCTGATTAACATGCTCATTACCATTAAGATCCACTTGAGATGGTGTTCCCATCTCCCTTTAGCACAAGCCAGCGCAGTTACACTGGAACCTGGACCTGTCTGTTCACTTCTCTGAACTATCTTATGGTCACACTGCCAAAGCAAATGATACTTCTTCTATCCTTCAAAGGAAACTAAGTTATTGATCTTTCCAGCCATTGGAAACTCTTGTTTTGGCTATTTAGATATGATCGTGTCCTGGATCCTCTCTCTGTTGCTGCTTGCAAGCTGTTTTTCTGCTTCTGCCTTATCGCCCATTCTTACCCTGTAGACTCCTCACTCCCTATGAAGGTAGCTTTACCAAAGCTGTCTAAGTACATAGCTATATCAGTGACTATTTCTTCAAATCAGAAGTTCTTCCATGTTCCAGACATGGCTTTTCAGTTGCCAGGTGGGTACTATGAGTTCATGATGCTGGCGTTTCAGATCTGGAATCAGAATTCAAACTCACCATCTTTTTTTTTCCACCCCAGTCTTCCTGCCTTCTCTGAGTGGCTATCATTCACCCATGAATGAAAGCCAAAATCACAGGCAAGCCCTTAGACTTAAATCTCCTCATGCTCCTCTGTTTATTGCAATTGCTCATTAATTACTCTGCTTGATTCCTGTCTGGTCCTTCTGCCACCTATTTCTAATGGAGCCAGAGTGGTTTTTCTGAAGTAGAAATCTTGTTATTAAGTTTACTTGTGCAATGTCCATCAGTGACTTCCTATGACTTCAAGTTCCCTAGTTATCTACAGAATTTTCCCTGACTCAGTGCTCCTCCCCCAACTCCTCTCTCATACTGTTTGCTAAGCTCTTTCCCTGTTTCCCAGTTGCACATGATTCCCGCAGCCAGTCAGCACTATGGTGAGTCCTTTTGACATTTTCTATCACCCACTGGGTGAGCCTCCCCACCGTTGGCTTTCTATCATCTGGGATGGAAGTCTCCTCAGGCTCTGCCCTCAGCTATCACAAGGCATTGTCCCTTTGCTGTTATTGCTTAGATTAGGTTCGTCTAAGATTCACTTAGCTACAATTTAGCACTAAGCCTAAACACAGATTTTCAGCCAGACCACCTGAGTTCTTCTCTGACTACTTGTTAGCTGTGTGGCCCTGAGAAAATTATCTCTCATGGATCTCAATTTCCTCATCTGTGAACTGGCAATTGTAACAGTAAAAGCCTCATAGTAAAGTTGTGAGGGTTAAATTAGAAGGTACATGTTTAGTGCTTAGAATGATGCTTGGTCCACAGTGTTCATAAGCACAGCCATCAGCTGCTGCTGATTTCTCTTTGCCTCACTAAATAGCCTTGCAGAGTGGATTGACAATATTAATATAATGAGCTATACACAGCAGAGCGAAGGAATGCTGTTATGACTTGTAAACACACACACACAAAGTGCACACACAGGACAGGATCTCACACACCCTCCCAAACAAAGAAAATATTTCCACTCCTTTCCTTAGGAAATGCTACTATGTCTCAAAGCAGGAGGAATTTCTCTTGAAACCTTTCCATTCACCCCACTGATGGCAGTTGCTTCCACCAGTCAGTTTAGTCTCCATTTTATCCATGAAGGAAGTGACCTTTGTCAATTTTAGATATTCCTGTGGGATTAGGACAAGTAGTCTACAGCAAGAATAATCTAAGAAATCTGTAAAGTATCAGTGGAGATAATGAGAAACTACAGACATGAAAGAAAAAAAGAAAGAAAGAGAAAAAGAAAGAAGGAAAGAAAAAGAGAAAGAAAGAAGGAAATCTCACTGAGAAAAGGGAGATGTGTAGGAAAACAGGAAGAATAAAGAGAATAGAGATGTCAGTGAGGCAACAGGAGAACAAAAGAAACTTTCTTTGTAGTCTTCATTTGGATAAAGAGAAATCTGGGTTTAAAGATTTATTTTTCTATTTAAATCCTCAAATGCTCATTTCAACTCAGTTTCAAGAGCTATTTGAAATAATGCAGATTTGATAAGTCAGAATTTAATTCTGACATAACTAGGTGTTATAATGTACTCCATCTTCATTAACTTCAACTGACCTATATAAATAAAATACTCCCCAATTAGGTCATAAAGAGTTTATCTATAATCCCAGGCCAAAGCAATGCCAGCCTTGAGCTGCCTCACCTTTAGAAAGGAGAAATCACACTGCAGAAGTTGGTAGGCTTCCCTAAGCCTCTCAGGTTCTACTTACACTGAGACCCCAAAACTGTGCAGAGGGAGATGTAAGCATTGCTGGGAGGTTGCAAAGTTGGTCCACAGATAGTGGAAATATTGCCAAATCAGCAAACTGACAGATGGCAAATTGGATAGGGAGCAAAAGAACTGCGGAAACAATGGGAAAGCTAGACAACTGTAGGATACAATTGGTATCAGTTTAAATTAACAATTTGGTATGCAAATCTTGCAAGCAGTAAAAGAAGAAAAAAAGACAAAACAGCAATCAATGAAAAGTAGAGTTGAGATATTAGAAATCATTTAGTTTCCTTAGTCCCTAAGATTTATGAAGGGAAGAGAAAGTTTAGGATGCTCAAATTATTTCCATTAACCTTACTCCTAATAAGTTCATTTAGTCACTAAAAATATAAGTAAATTAAAAAAAAACTGAAACAGATAATCATAGGGTGTGGAAAGAAGGGCATTAGGGAAGGAATAAATGAATGTAAAACAAAAATGTTTCTCTATTTTTAATTACAAGTTAACATATTGTTCAAAATAACTGTAGCAACAGTGTATTGATGATTCCAAGTAATGTATAAGTGAATGAATGATAGCAAAGATACAAGGACAGGAGGAAGGAATTCGGAATGCTTTGGTGTCATTAGGTATTCTGACCAGTTAGAAAGAGGTAGAGTGTCATAGTTTGATTTGAAAGTGGACTTAGATTAATTTTAAATTTATTAAAAACTCTGGGCAACTACTAAAAATAGGAAAAACAGAATTATAACTGTTATTGTAAGAAAAGAAAGTGTAATCAATTAGTTACTTAAATAAGTGAAACCACAGGAAAAAAGAGTAGAAATCTGAAGTGCAAAAAAAAAAATTAAAAATGTTAATGAACAGAAAGTGCCAAATGACACTATTTACCAGAAAGCAGGAGCACCCATTTAAGTTTAGATAGATCAGGCTGTAGAGCAGGAAATTGCACAAGTAAACCAAAATGAACAAAAATCAAAGCCAAAACAAGAAAAATAACAGCCAAAAAAGAGCAACAAACAAACAAAACACCAAAACTGGAATTTTTTTCCCTCTGTATTGGGGATTGAATTTAGGACTTTGCACTTTGAAGGCAGATGTAGTTACCACTGAGCTAAATCCCTAGCACCAAAATACAACTACTGGAACCGATAAATGATTAATTTATCATTGCAGGATATAAGGTTTTTCCTTTCTGAGACAGGGTCTTGTTTGTAGTTCAGGCTGGCCCTGAGCTCACTATGTAGCCCAGACAAGCCTCAAACTCAGCCATCCTCTTGCCTCTTCCTCCCGAGTGCTGGGATTACAGGTGTGAGCTACCATGCCCGACATTGTGATATGTGGTACCAGGGACTGAATTCAGGACCTGGCAAGGCAGACATTGGAACCACTGAGCTAAATCCCTGACCCAAGATATGTTTTAATATACAAAAGTCAATTACTTTCCTAGATCAGCAGTGGACAAATAAAATTTGAAATAAAAAGCACAATACCACTTACATTAGTATTTCCAAAATGAAATGTTAAAATATAAATTTTATAGTACATACTGAGAAAAGTATGTACAAGAGCTACTAAAAATTTTTAAAATGAAATAAATGGAGAGGTATTACATGTTCATTGATAGAAAGACTCCTTATTTTAAGATGTCAGTTCCCAGCGTGAACTATAGATTCAGTGCCATCCAAATCCAATAGAGTAATTTAAGGGCCAGGGATTTAGCTCAGTGGCACATTGCCTGCCTGCAAAGCTCAAGGTCATGAGTTCTATTCCTGGTGCAAAAAAAGTAATTTAAACTCCAGGAAGAAAATAAAAGAAAACAATGTATGACTATGGATCTTGTGATGACTTTTATTTGGTGCTGGAGATGATACCACTGAGCTACACTCCCAGTCCTGTAATGACTTTTTAGATACAACATTGGCAATACAATAAGCATGCATGATAGAAATAATAAGCTGGGCTTCATTAAAAATAAAACATTCTGCTCTGTGAGAAATACTGTTAGAGCAATGCAAAAAAGAAAAAAAAGCCAAAGAAAAGGAGTAAATATTTACAAAATACACATTTGATAAAGGAACACTAGGCAAAATAACAAAGAACTCTTAAAAACAACACATAATAAAACCATCAAAATAAGCAAAAGGCAAAAACGGATTCTACACCAAGATAATGTAAGGATAGCAAATAAGCATATTTGCTGAAAGGTGAAACATCAGATGTCATTAGAGAATAGCAAATTAAAATCATACAACACTACATACCTATTAAAATAACAACAATTCAAGACCTTGAGAATAACAACTGCTGGTAAGGACATGGGACAAGAAGATCTCTCTTTGCTGGTAAGAATGCAAAATGTAACACTGCTTTGGAAAACTGACAGTTTCTTACAAAACTAAACATATTGTAACCATACAATCTGGCAACCACACTACTTATTATTTACCCACAGGAGCTAGAAAGTTATGTCCATGTAAAACCTTACACGAAGAAGTTTATAGAAGCTTTATGCATAATTACCAAGACATGCGAGCTCCCAAGAGGTCCTTAAAGAGGTGAATGGCTAAACAAACATGGCAATGTACTATTACTCAGAGCTAATAAGAAACAAGCTATCATACCATGAAAAGGCAAGGGACAACTAAATAAAAGAAACCAATCTGTAAAAGCTACATACTGTGTATCTGTCAACTATATGCCATTCTGGAAAAGGCAAAACATAGAGAAGGTAAAAAGACCAATGGAGGACTAGTGGGAAGGATGAAAAGTCAGGGAATAACTGTTCAAGGGAGTAGCAGTATGGTGTTTGATATTACAGCGGTGGGCACAGGTCCCGTCCTCACATAAGAATGCACAACACAAGCAGTGAACCCTAATGTGGTTTGAAAGCTTTGGCCTATGATGTGTCAGCGTAGATGAATCACTGTAACAAATGCCCCGCCCTGGGGGGTGTTTAGATTGGGGAAGACTGCTTGTGTTGGGGTACTGGGTTCATGGGAGATCTCTATTTCTTGACAGTTCTGCTGTGAACTCAAAGATTTCTCTAGAATATAAAGTCTGTGAACAATCAAACAATACATAAGACCAAAAACATCTGTAAGTCAATACTCATTAGTAAGAAATAAGTAAAGCTATACCAAAACCAGTTTACTTGTTCTTTTGCCAAGTGACAGGAAAACATAGTTAACTCTCTTTTTTGAGGGAATAAAGATGGAAGTGGAACTGTACTGAGAGATATCACTTTCCTGAAAGTAAAAGTGAGTGTCTTTTAAGGATAGGACTTTATATGGTCATTGAAAGTATTTGTAATCAGAGAAGGAAAGTTGGACAAAAAAGGTCAAAATGAATAAGACCTGGCATCCCCCATAATTGGGGCTCTGAAGAGAGGAATTAAAAGGATTGCGTGTGGGTGATATCCAAGTCATTTCTGAATCAGATCCAAATCCCTGAATCCCTGAACTGCTATCAGGAAAGTACTGTATGTGAACCAGTGGACTCACGGGCATCCACATCACAGCAAAGTGTACGCTCCTTTTTGCTGCCCTACAAGTATCCTGCACTGCTGCTCAAGATGGGCTGTGGAAGGCAGCAGAAATGACAGTGATCCAGAGGTTCTGGCTGTTCAGTTTGTACAAGTTCTTGCCTGCTCAGATGAACATTGGGAGGGAGCTGATGGAAATAAAGAAGGAACATGCATTCTAAATAAGGGACTATTACCCAGGTGCTGTTCAATTTGGATTAAGTGGAAGGGACTGTCCATGTGAACCCTTGGAATTTCAGAACTATATTCAGGACAAACAACAGTACTATTCAATAGTACAGGGCAACCGGACACTCATCATTTCAAGTCTTGTGAAGGAAGGAACTACCAAGAATTCTAAAAGATGGCTTGCACCATTGGAAGTCAAATCATTTGAGTTTTCACTAGTCCCCTAGTGAAGAGTTTTATTTGATGTGCTGTGGTCAAGTCCAGTAAGGGTGGGCAAAGGCTAAAATCCCACAAACATATTTTTTAGATTTCCCCCAAGAAAAGAAACTGGCTAAAAGGAGTATTATACAGATATCAAGAATTACATTGCTCTAACCATTTTGAATGATTCAAATTTATGGCTAATATTTTGCACAGAATCTAGAATGAAGTGGGTTTCTTCATGAATATTCATTTCTCTTACTTTTCCTTTTTAGTATTTCTCTTGCAACTGAATAACTGAATAAAAGCAATTAGGCTAATGACTGGCAAAGAATATGTTTAGAGAAAGAACAACAGAAGGTTTTGTTTTAGTCCCCTAGTGATATACCTACCACCCATCTCCCTAATTTCCTTAAATCTCAACTTTGAGTCTTACCCCAATTTGGGCTTAATGTTTATTTACTTAAATGTGACAGATTTAATGTTTTATTTTCCTGAATTTCATTGCAACTCAGTCAATTATTACTATCCCACTCTACCAAATTTTCTTGAAGAAATGCTATAATATCAATTTTCTTTTTTTCTTATAGATACTGGGCTAGTTTTTTTTTTTTTTTTTTGAGACAGGGTCTCACTTTGTAGTTCAGGCTGGCCCTGAGCTCACTATGGAGCCCAGGCGAGCCTTGAACTCACAGCAACCCTCCTGTCTCTGCCTCCCAAGTGCTGGGATTACAGGCATGAGCCACCACGCCCGGCGATACTGAGCTAGTTTTATATTTACCACACTGAAATACTGAGCAACTCATACATTTTCAATCACAGTGCTTTGAGCATCCTCATCCTATGGAATTAGGGTGGCATAGCCTATTGCACTGTTTTACCCCACTTGTTTGTTGGTCATAGGTGACGACATTGGTTTGGCTTGGTTTTCTTTTAGTGGGTTACTGGTTGTACCTTGGGAGGTTTTCTATTTTCTTTTTACTTACAATCATATGTTTAACAATTCTTTTTTTGGAAAGTAAGCTTTTATAGAGTGGCACAGTGTATTGGTAGATAGAGCAGACAGTCAAAATGTTTTGGTGATGAGGCTTATACCCAATGAATGAGGATTATGTTTATTATGTTATACTGTACGGTCAGTCTTGTCAGCCTTATATTGTATTGTATTGTCAGTACTGCATGGTTGGGCCTTTGGCATGGTTCTCATTAGTAAATTCCTCCTCAGAGCCAGAGTTCTCTCCTCTCCTTTCCTGCTCTCCAAAAATTTCATGAAAGGATCACTATCTACTCTGGGAGTAAGGGAAATACAGAGCATGCAGTCAAGTTCTTAGCAGCCACTTAGGGAGCAAAGAATGCACTGAAGAGTCCTTTATGTTATTATCTTCTTTAACAATCGGTACTATCAGTGTACACATGCCCATGCATTTAAAATACACTTATATAAGTCTTCCTATGTGTTAAATATTGTTTTTAGAACTTTTAAACCATTAACTTATAATATCCTTGTAACAACTACCTGACACTTAGCTCCATTTTATGGGTAAAAAGACTGAGGTGCAAAGTTAGAAACTGATAGAATCCATATTTGAAACCAGGAAGTCTGTGCTTTCAGCCATCATTTTTGCCTCTGTGGGAGTAACAACAAGAAATGCCACAGAGACTACACTGTTATTGGAGTTCCCTTTCAACAGAGAAAGTAGAATAGAGAAAATGAACAGAGAAGCAAACAAGTACAAACAAAAGCACAAATACACAAACCCCACCAGATAACTCTTAGGTAATGCTCAGGACTTCAGGTCTAGAAATATGTCTAACAGTTAAAAGAGTCTTATCAAGATACTTGTCAAAGAATTTATCAAAGTGTTCTTATCAACACTTATCAAAGTGTTCTTTTCCTCTATGAAAAGAAAACATAATATTCAGACACATTGAAACCTGTATTTTCTAGAAATGTCTCTGCTCATGATCTCACTTGTACTGAATAGAACATTTTCCTTTCTGCCCTTTCACACATTCCTAGTAGCAGCACTAAGTTGTAGGCTGCTCCTCCTCAAATCCTGTCCTCGGACATAACCTGCTTCCTCTATTGCTCCAGTTACATGATGAAAGTCATAATATACCAGAAGCTGGTTTGTTTCTTAATTTGATGCTATTCTACAATTTCTTTCTCATCATACTTGGTTTTTTTCCTATCAGGCAGCTTAAAATGGGTTCTTGATCAAACTTGTTGAGGACATAATATATGCATGTGGGGAAAACAGCCACCACCTCTGAGCACTGAAAGTTTGGAAGTTCTGAAAGTACAAGTTCAAGCTAAACTGTGCTTTCTGTTTAAGAAGATCCAAGAACATTCTCTATTCATATTACATGTAATATGATTTATGTTTTAAAATATTTTCATACCAGTTGGTTTTAGGTAAATGTTTGAAAACTGAAAAATATCCCTCTCATCGGGGTAGAATCATGAACATTTTCACAGACAACCCTGGATGTCTTAGACAGCTGAATGTATTCAATTGAAAGAGAACCTGGAGTTTCCCAAATAAGTACTTTTCCGAGAGTAAGACTTATTTATGCAAGGCTGCAGTTCAAATATTTTTGAAGTGGGAAAACTTTCAAGCTTCAAACTTATTCTGCAATAAGTACAAAAGTATTACCAGATTATTAATGTGGACTCCAAGTTTAGAAGTATTGTTTCACATTTCAGCAGTTCTTAAAACTATTCTGAATTACTTTTTAAGAAACTTACCTAAAGGAAAACAATTTTTTTCCCCAACACCCCATTAGATCTGATTAGAGAAGCTGCCAGATAAAGGAAAAATAACATGAACATTGATTGATTGCAAAGCTTTAATTCAGTAGAACGTTTCAAAGAACTGAATAAAGAATCTACAGCATCAAATTTATGGAGCATAGTTTTAATTCAGTAGAATGTCCAAAAATCTAAGGAGGTATAAAGGACGCATAGTAACCAGCTTTGCTTTTCTGGATCCCTTTCTCCAAAAAGCTTGATCATCTCTCCTATAGCCTGGGGCGGGGGGTTCCAAACTATTGCACCCTGAAGTTTAAGAAAAATACTTCCTGTTCCCCAAATCCTTTCTTTTCTCCAACTCAGAGTAGCAATCAGGGAATGTCTGACGGTGATAAGTGTTCTTTTCCTCTATGAAAAGAAAACTTTTTTTCTAAATGGAGGGACTTTTGCTAAATCTTTCCATAACCTTATATCACCCCAGATTTTGGATAAAGCCAATGGGAATAAAGGATGGTTAATATTATTCAGAAGCATGATGCAATCCTGTAGGCTTATTATTTTATTTAATGAAATTTCTGTCATTGTTGATAAAAAATTTATTTTATAAAAACCATGTCATCCAAAAACTTCAGCCTCAAGAGAAATTTTATTTTGCACTGGTTTCTAAATTGGATTTTATTTCTCTACATCCTGATTGTACTAATCTTTGTTTTCTGTACTTTAAAAGACTGATTGGTTTTCATGACTAAGCAACATAGGTGCTGGTATTATGCTGTGAGCACCTCATGACTCCTTAAATAAGCACAGTGTCTAGATATTTCTGCTTTGAATGTTTAAACACATAAAAGAGTCTGATTTATATCTAACTGACCCAGTCACAACTAAACAAAAAGCAGTGATTGTAATGGATTCAAAGACTGAAACACAAGGACAAAGAAGAATCCAACAAGTTCAGGCCCTGCACTCACACTGATATGGGAGGGGCCTGGCTATTTTGGCATGTTGACCATGTAGCACACATCTGTCTGGCTCCAGGTCTGGGTACTTTAATTTAATCCTATCAGTAATCCCATGAAATATGCAAGCAAAATGTCTAGAGAAGTTAACTAATTATCTCAAGTTTCCGTATTCCATAAATGGTAGGACACAGTAGCAGGAGAATCTTCTCATGTAATTTTAGATTTTATATTTTCTACTACTTCTAGGTCTGATCAATTTTCAATCTGACAATGTGTAAACAGTATCAGAGTAGACAATAATCCTTTCTAGATGGGGTGTTTGGAAATTTTTTGCCTAATGAATCTGTTCTTCACTTTCCTTAACAATGTAAGTTTCAGTGTAAATATATTTCTATTGTATAGTTAAGAATCACTTTTAACTAGAAAATCTGATGAGATTTTATTGTACTAGGCTTTGTGCTGAGTTTTGTTTTTCAGATTGGACAAGATAACATCTTCGCCTGAAGAAACCTGGGCAACTGTGTAGAAGAAAAATCGAAACAAATATAGGCACACTTATATGTACTTATGATAGAATTAAGTCCAAATAAATCTTACATAAACTGAAAATATCTTAAATTGAAACTGCATTTCATAGGCCTATCCTATCTTTGTTTTCCTTCTTAGTGGCATGGCTGACTGAAGATATTAGTCATGGTGCCTGTCCAGCCTTTAGAGAAAGGAGTGAAATTCAAAATTCAAAAGCTTCTACTGAATGCATTTCACTTCTGGACCATCATCAACTGGACAAGCCATGGGTGGAATGATGATAAATCAAGGACCATTAAAATAAAATATTGAAAGTGACTTCTTTTAGGGTGTAACATGAGAGCGGATAGGACATTTGGCCAGTACCATGAAATAATGAGTAAGGGTTTATTGGGAGGAAAAACAGGGAGAAGCCGTTCAGATAAACAAAAGTATTTATAAAGAGAGGGATTGTAGAAAAACCTGGTGGGAGAATTTTCAAGGTGGGAAGGATGCCAGCAGATGAGAACAGGTGGCCTAGGAACTTCCTTAGCTCTAAGAAACAGCCAAGAATTGAGCCTGTAGACAATGCAGAATAATAGATCTTGAAACAGCAGAGTGTGGAATCACATTTGGGGAGATATTCATTATTTTAATGCTTTTTCTATAAATAGAACATAGAGTCACCTAAACATTTATACAGTAAAGTGGTATATATGTACATATCACGGGAAAATTTCTTTGCCTTCATACCTCCCTTCTGTCAGGGGAAGTTTCTACTAACATTTGGTGTGTACACTTCTGGAATTTCTTTTTTATGCACACTGTCTTTCTTATTTCTGTGTCTATCTTCTTTGTCTATTACTTATCTTTTCAACAAAGATAGAATCACTAAGAGAGAATAATAAAGATAGGTGTTTTTCATAGTATATTCCTAGACCTAAGAATATATTATGACTATCATTTCCTGCTGCTCTGCATGGGTTTACCCATTTATTCTTATCTGCATATTAATCAAAAACAGAGCCTATGGGCCGAATCTGTCAACTTTTGTTTTTGTAAAACAAAGAAAAGAAGAGAAAAGAAAAGAAAAAATTTAAATAGAACATAGCCAAAACCATTTGTCCATATTTTGTCTCTGGCTGCCTTCTTGATACATGGACAGGATAGAATAATTATGATACAGACCATGTGGTCTGAAAACCTTCAGAAAATGTCTCCCAGTCTCTGGGTTGTAATATGTATGCACTACAATGAACAGTGTCATTCTGTGCTGACAAACGTTTTGATCACGCAGTGGTTTTATGACGAAGCTGCAAGGGTAATTTTCATACATCTTCATGCTTGTAAGAAGTTATTTCTGTAGGAGAGTTTGGGAAAAGGCAGATTTTCTTTCTCCTTTGTTGTTTACTTTTTTTTTTTTTTTTTTGAGACAGGGTCTCGCTTTGTAGTTCAGGCTGGCTCTGAGCTCACTATATAGCCCAGGCAAGCCTAGAACTCAGCAATCCTCCTGCCTCTGCCTCCCGAGTGCTGGGATTACAGGTGTGAGCCACCACACCCGGCCTTTGTTGTTTACTTTTGTGGAGACAACCTTGGTGCCAAGGTGGAGAAGAGAGTGGAGCTGAGTGACTTAGGGCACACAGATCAACCAGGAAACTATTCCCTTAACTTAGACGAACCAGGGGATGAGCTCAAAGTGAGACTGAAGAGGCATTCAGATTGAAGAGGTTTTTGGGAGATTAGCGCTTTGGATGAAATCAGGGTCAACGGGAGTGTTCGGAATGCTGTGGAGTGTCATGGGCTGGCCAACATGTCATCAAAAAGAAAACACTGTTTGACCTATGATACCAAAGAAGTATATTTTACTTGCATGTCACTTTTATGGCAGATTACAGTAAGCTCTGTGAGTGCTCCATTCTGAGATTAACTGGCATGAGTGTGAATGGAGGTTCGTGATGTTTTGTATTCCTGATGCTGAAGATGGAGCTCAGCAATCCCTTGTGCACCGTCAACATCCTATTCTCTCTCCACTTTCTGGGGCTCTGAGAACTCTCCCTGCTTAAACCAGCAGCTGCTGTCCCTACTGCTCCTTCCCTTACCCCTTGTAACTGTGGTTTCCATCCCTACAGTAAAGGTCCTTCAGGCTTTACAACCATGATTATCCAGGCTTCTAGCCTTCTTCTCAATCCTATTTCCTTGGGAAGATTTCCTGTGTTCATCCTCATGTTAAACCAATTTTCACATTCCACTGAAATTATGATTTTGACTTCATGAACATTTTTCATGAGGAAATAAATCAGTCATATCACAAGCATTATGCATTAAACTGAGATTAGCAAAGGGCCACCAAGTCACATGAATATGCAATCACGGATGCTGTCCATACCAGATAACCAACCTCAGAGCTTATTAGGACACCCTCCTCCCCTACTTCATGTCCACTGAATTTTGAGAGCAACAGTCCATGGGAATTAAAGTTAATAAATCTAAAAATGTCATAGGCCAGCTGTACTTTCCAAGTCCTGTGGCATGTTCCACAGTGAGGCATTCAACCTGTATCAGTATAAAGCTTTCACGAATATGAAACCAGAGTGCTCTAAAAGCTAAAAAGTAATACCATTACTTTTAAACTTTTAAGAGGAGTACACCCCTGGAACAGACAGAATTTGGAAGAAACAAAAACAAAAATATCTAAGTCTAGCACTGAAATCCTGAAAGAAATAGGTGGGTTGCAGCCAAAGGATTTGAAGCCCTGTGGAGAAAAAATGATGCATTTTCTGAGTGATCTAGAAGGAGCAGGGCTATAGCCACAGAGCTGAGAGCAAAATGTCATGACCCCTTTTGGACCACAATGCTTATGCAACTGTTCCACATGCTGAATAGGTCTGCAATTGTATTACCCAAATTCATATTTTAAAGCAAAGAACATCTTGGGCTGCTTGTCAGTTTATGAGAACCAGTGACTTTGATGCTGAAGTTCTGAGATAATTCTGGGGCTAGGACATCAATACTTTTGCCTGACACCTTTCAGATCAGATACAGGGAAATGGAGGACAAGAAGATCAAAGCCCCAGTAGGCCTGTGGAGGGTGCTGGCAGGCATGGGAGGTGAAACAGCAGTCTACACTACTCACTGGTTGCCTGCCCTTCTCCACATTTTAGGGCAGAGTAGGAGGATCACTATGCCTGCCACTTACTGCAGATAGCCCTTGAACTAAAGAAGAAATTCAAAACAATGTGCAAAATCATAATGGACCTATTCTGAAGACAAAACCTCACTGACAGTCTGGCCTGGCTTTTAGGATAGGCAAGACAGGAACAGCTTATAATTTAGGGATGGGTTAAAATATGGAACACATTCTCAGCCCTTGATATTTCTCCACATACAATCACCACTGTGCCTGAGGATTTCAATAAAGGAATTGTCAGATGAAGACAAAATGTTCCTAATTACTAACAAATGTTCGGAATTACCATCCCTTATCTCCGTTTCTTCCAGCCTATTTCCTGACTTGCATTAAAGTGCATTTAATTTTGTCTTCCAATTAGTTTTTTTTCCTTATTTTTAAATAGGTTGAACTATCTTTCAAGGTTCAAGTCCTCTTTTACTCACCTCCCTGTTAGGTATTCGTCTCATCCCTTCTCAACTCCAGAACTGACCTGGTATATATCAGGCCCAACAACAACTGGAAAGCTTTACTCTATTCATACTACTGCTCTCTCTTTATTTCAGTGTTTTCCTGCAAAATGTTCTATCATTAAGCAGTCAGCCTATGTAGTACTATGCTTCCAAAGTGAAAATGAGTCCAAAGATATACATTAGGAGAAAAATTCTATAGTGTGAACTTGATTTAGAAAACGGGCATGAAATCAAAATGCATATTAGCAAATAAAAGCCACTGAGAAGGCCTGAAGTAAAGAGGTCAGGTCAGCTGTGGTAACAGGACCCCTTTTTCGTTTTAATCCTGTCTATAGACATAATGTACAGCATTGTTATTGAAGGTGCAGCCCAGGGATTAGCATCAGTAGTAGTCCAGTGGTGCTAGGAGTTCACTAGAATGCAGGATCTAAGTCCCGGGGAAGTCCTGCTGAACCAGAGCCTACCCGTAAGAAGATGGCCAGGTGATTCATGTGAACATAATTATGTGAGAACACCGGAAGACTCCGAGGTAGTAGAAATAACTTTAGCTTTAGGTCTATAGGTTTATTAAAATCTGACCTGTACATTTTGTAATCTTTTGCAAGAAAATATATATTTTGCATGATCATAGTCATTGTGAAGATTAAATAAAATAATATTATACCTCAATTCCTGGTTCCTAATGCTAAATAAACTATGGCCATTTATATTATTATTATTGTGATTCATGCTTTACTTATTTTATTTATTATAGATTATATAATTATATTTATTAATTTCAACAGAACAGCAGAATTGATTTGATAGTACTGATTTTAGGTTAGTATAATTCATCTGTACAATAATCAAATTTTATTGCCTCAAAATCCCCTTTTCTCTTCTTTTCAAAGGAGCTGCCTTTCCTAAAAAAACTGCAACTTACTTTTAAGAGGAATAGGAAACTATTTTATGCAAGACTGAATGTTTCTCTTTGGATTGCTTCCCTTCCTTTTCTCTGGAGCAGAAACAGAGGACACAGAATTGGAATTTGTTTCATGCCTGAAAGTTTAGAGTTCTGAGAACCACACATTTTATGGCATTAACTTAATACCTTAAACTTTAATTAGCAATTCAATTTTGGTTGGGCATGTATAAAAAATATTCATCTTTTAAAAATCACAACAGCCTCACTTTCATGTTGCATATAAGTTATTTCCAGAAAAAATTAAAAGAGAACAGGTGACACTAAACAAGAAAAAAATAATTAGTGAACAAATA
The DNA here is from genome assembly GCA_004025085.1 of Thryonomys swinderianus. Taxonomy (NCBI): domain Eukaryota; kingdom Metazoa; phylum Chordata; class Mammalia; order Rodentia; family Thryonomyidae; genus Thryonomys; species Thryonomys swinderianus. The sequence goes on along the minus strand of PVIC010001506.1, from coordinate 22,154 downwards.
TCCTTTCTGTCTACATTTTCCGGTTTTCTTCCCCCCAGTACTGGGGATCTAACTTGGACCCTTGTGTTTCCAAGGCAGGTGCAGCAGCACTTCTCTAGGGAAAGAGAAGTAACTGTGAAAGAACCATCTAAGTATGTGAAAAAATACATTTATGTGAGATAGATACATGTATCTCAAACATCACATATCACATATATGGGATATTTAAACAATCATTGCTTGGAATTTTTATTCATTTAGAGTCTTAAGGAGAAAGTAAAGCACATGATGGCCATTTCAAGCTAAATCCCCAGCCCTGTTCATTTTTTTGAAACAGGGTCTCACTCTGTAGTTCAGGCTTTCCTGGCCTTGAACTCTAGGCAATTCTCCTGCCTCATGTACTGGCATTCCAGGCTTGCCACCATGCCTGGCACATTATTTAATATATATTCAAAATATTCCATTTGTATTTTCTATCATAAACACTTGAAATGGCCATGGTGTGCTTTACTTTTTCCTTAAGACTCTAAATGAATAAAAATTCTAAGCAATGATTATTAAATATCTCATATATGTGATACGTGATATTTGAGATACATATATCTATCTCACATAAATGTATTTTTTCACATACTTAGATGGTTCTTTCACAATTACTTCTCTTTCCCTAGAGGTAGGGAAGACATGCAGACATGTAGACAGAAAGGATATTTGTTCACTAATTATTTTTAAATAGTGCATTTCAGAGCCCTCAGAAGGTTAAAGTATACACTGAGTTTTACAGCAGAGCCAGGAAAAGAATTCAGGGTTTGTTGTTGCTATTGTTTTGCTTCTATTCCATTGCCAAACCTCCTATGACATCAACATCGAATATTCTGGAAGGTTTTGGATGAAAGTATAAGAGCTGCGTGTTCTTACAGGAGCCTGGCCAATTGGCTGGCTGCCTGCCTGTCTCAGGCAGAATCTACTTCCTCATGCACCTGGCCAGGAGAGTGAACACGACTCGACTCTGGAACACAGATGTTCTTCTGTCTGGATTCGCTACACCTACCCTTGCAAAGGAAGCACCTTCTGACAGGAAGGACTAGGTACTTTATGAAGTCTCTATAGCACCCTCAGTAGGCTGACTAAATGTCAAGCAGAAATAAAAGTGACATTAGTATGTTAACATATCCTAAAGTTGGAAAAGATACCATCTTAAACTTCTTTATTCACCTTCTTTTCAGTCTATTTATTTTGCTTAAAGGACTCTTGTAATCCATCTTTGAATCCAACGTTTCATGGCATAGTGAGTTGTGATGCAATGACTTTTTAATTTCTCTGTTTTCCCCTATTTTATTCTCACCACATGGCATCAGGTCCATTTATGATAATCCTATATTTGATGATCATTTCTTATTCTCTCTCCTATTTCTAAGGATTATTTTTGTTATTAAAATACTCATTAAGCTCTTCTTGTTTTCAGTTTGATTTTTTTTCCATAAAAACTGGCCGTAAAAACTGCATAAAAACTGGCCATAAAAACTGTGGAATATCTGGACTGCTCAAGGGTCTTTTTCACATGTCCAGACATTCTTACATCAAATAAAACAGATGAAGGTAAGAAGATGGGCTCTTTTTCTACAAACCCATTTAAAAAACTTGTGTAAGGAAAGAAATAGGGTTCCCCAACATCAAAAACTTCAACTACTGATCTTTGGTTCTAAAATGTGTTTGGTTTATTTCTGACAAAGGCCACAGACTTCAAAATAAAGTCTTCATGGGTTCCTTGTCTGTTGCTATAAACAATTAGCCTTACAAATGCCATAACTAGAAAATAATGAGGCATGAACTGGACTTGACCTTGAACAGCACATGCTGCTGTGGTGATGCAGCCCAGCAGCAGGCGAGGCACAGAAGTTGAAAGCAAAGGGACCCCAGCATTGGTGCTGGGCAGTGGGAAGCGGCTGGAAAGGCAGGGGTCATTTCTGGGCTCCCACATTAGGGACAGATTCTTGCAGAAATGTGGCAGCTTTGCAACGTGAGGGTTTTATTTGCCACAAGTAGACCAGGTAGCTCAACTGCAGCATCCCACTGCAACAGCATCGGAACAATTAGCTCTGACTGGTGCAGTTTCCTCATCTCCAAATGAGGGAATATCATGGCCATCTCTAAGGTCCCATTTATTTCCAGACTGTGGTTAAATCTGTCATTCCAGATGGAAACATGTCTTTCCTTTTCTAGAATATTCTGACTTATAGAGCATACAGAAAAGCAGTCTTTTTCACCATCATGTTATTTTGCCTCAGTGGCAGCCAGTCAGTTTTATGACTAGATTCCTTCACATGATCACACTTGTTCTCAAACAAAAGTGGATCTCTGGTGCACTGGACCAAACCCTTGCACAGTAGGTGGGTGGAAGATGACCCACTGCTCAAAATTGGTCAAAGCACGTGATAAATCAGTTGAATAGTGGCTGGAGAATAGCTTTTTTTGTCAAAATTATAGCATAGTTAAAGTTGCCTAGTTTCTCAACTCACTTTTCTGTAGTTGGAGATTTCTATGCTAACACGACACTTTTCTGTTACGAAAAATGGCATTAAGCATCTGCTTGCAGACACAGAAAAGACGGAGATTTAGAGAAGGGGCTTCACAGTAGCTATTTAAAGCTCCTTTCAATTCTTTCAAATCTCTGTTCCATTTCACCACCTTGGCCCATACCCAGGTCTCATGCCTGATACGCACATTCAGAGAAGCTGATCTGCCCCCAGAATGAAGGGAAAGCAGAACAATTAGGTGGGAACTCCCTCAACACCCATCTACCTCACTGCTGCTGTGCACATTCCTCACTGTCTTCCTTCTGTCCGAACAGAAGAAATTTCCACATGCTAAGGCCAAGTTTTCCAACTAGTACCAGTTTTGTCCCCTTATCTCAAGTTTTCAAGATCTTCTTCAAAAGGTTCTATAAATTTACTATTTTTATTTTTATTTTTTGAGACAGGGTCTCACTTTGTAGTTCAGGCTGGTCCTCAGCTCACTATGTAGCCCAGGCAAGCCTGTAACTCAGCAATCCTCCTGCCTCTATCTCTGCCTCCCAAATGCTGGGATTACAGGCATGAGCCACCACACCTGGCACTGTGGTATGTGGTATTGATTGCTGGTGGGCGTGAGTCTCCACGCCCAGCATTGTATGTAGTTACCAGGATCGAACTTAGGGCCTTGCCCTTGCAAGGCAGGCACTGGAACCACTGAGCTAAATCCCCGGCCCTAAATTTATAATTTTTAAAGGGCTACACAAATCAACACAAAATAAACATGTGATGGAATATAAATTACTAATGCAAAAGTAATTACTAATTAATTAGTAACAGATTACTAAGCCTGGTATGATGAGAAAGGAGCCAGCAGCATTATCAGCTTACAACATTGAGGCACACTGTATCTCTCAGGAATTTAGATGATTAGATGATTAAAGATTCGCTGAGGGCAAAGTTCTTAGACTGTTTGTTATGTTCTGAGTGCCAGAAGCTGGAACACAGTGAGTAAGTCATTTTCCCCCCTGAATGTTGAACTCATGGGAGTGTATGGTGGCATATTATCTAGGGGATAGAATACAAGCAGTAACATTTACTGCCTCCCATTTCATAGCACTTTGGTGCTTTCCTACCTACATTCGTGCAGGTGGGATTCTATTTGTTCTGTGTAGAATTGTAGAAACTTCAATATTTGTCTAGACCATATTCCTAACTAGTTACTTGACCTGGAAGAAAACTCGTATCTTTTTTTTTTTTTTTTTGAGACAGGGTCTCACTTTGTAGTTCAGGCTGGCTCTGAGCTCACTATGTAGCCCAGGCAAGTCTTGAACTCAGCAATCCTCCTGTCTCTGCCTCCCGAGTGCTGGGATTACAGGCGTGAGCCACCATGCCCGGCACTGTGGTATGTGGTATTGATGGCTGGTGGGTGTGAGTCTCCACGCCCAGCATTGTATGTGGTCACCGGGGATCGAACTCAGGACCTTGCGCTTGTGAGGCAGGCGCTGGAACCACTGAGCTAACCCTCCGGCCTGAAAACTCATATCTTTGGGATTAAGGGAAAAAATACTTTATAGACTGTGAGCTTTAAATACTGTGATATATCATGATACACTGAAAAGTCAAAAAGAGCTAGTTGAACATGAGGATTTCTTCTGTATGCCTTAAAAGCTAACAGTACTCACAGAAAACTTACTGAAGATGAACTATTTCTCATGTTTTCATTTACCAAAGCTATTGCTTTTGTTTCACCTTAAAGCAGTGGTTATTCTTTGTCATGTACATGCTTTCTTGTTATAGTGTGCTAGTTTTCTGTATATGTATTTTGTTCTTACAGGAAAAAAAAGAAAGAGTAGGGTTTCCTCATGGGCTCCAATTGTAGCATTTCTGTGGCTTTCTTGTTAAAACCTTATGTTTTCTAATGCTTTTACAATAAAAATGGACCTCATATGTGTCACAGAATTTTCTAAGGGTTCTACAGCTATGACTACAAAAAGGATTTTTTTGGTCATTCTTACAAAGCATCTTATAACAACAGGACATTTCATTCTGACTCACTTTCAACTTATGATTCACGATGCCACCTATAATCTTACTTGGCTCCAACTCTTTCTATCATGACATGTGGCTTCTTACTTTCCTCTAAAATGTAATACCTTGTAGTTATCTTTAATTTTACTTGCATTATTTGTCATCAATCTACTTACTTGCTGAGGTTATCATTAGTTCTAATCTTGTATTTTGATATTATGACTCTTTTTGGGTTTTAGTATCATCTACATATTTAAGGAACACGCATTTTATTCCCTCATTCTTGTCACTGGTGAAATTGTGCAGAAAGACTAAGAGGGGAAACAGAGTAAATACAGGAAAATGTATTTAATTTATGTTCAATTTTAAACACAGGCTTCCATTCTCAAGTATTAATTGAATATGTTATAAGGCCTTTTGAGACATTTTATCCATGCATTCAAGTGACCTTTATAAGGACTATTCATGCATCACCTTTTCCCCTGTGACATGGAGGATTTAGAAAAGGTGTGTCATGGACCTTCTGTTCAAGAATCTTACAATTTAGTGAGAGACACCTTGGAAATATTGAGGAACAATATTACAATATGGAACATCAATGTGCTATAATGTTGAGGAATAGAAAAACTGCAAAACTATAGATGGTTTTCTTGCCAAAAAGAAGAGATTCTCAAATTTTCATTAGGTGTATGTGAGTGAACTAGGGCTAAAGATGAGATGGGTAAGCTGTCTGCTTTTGGTCAAAATGGAGTAAGAAGAGCCAAATTCACTTTGCTGCCTCCACTACAAAACTGGATACAACTATGAAACAAGGGGATACAGGACAGTGAAATCCATGAGGAACAGGCCAACTGAAGCGAAGCCTCAGACTGTTCCAGTCCACTGCCTGGAGTTTCCACATGTGCCGCAGTGAAGGGAGTGGTCACCTCTTCCTCAGTTGAGAGCTATGGGAGGCCAGGTTGGCTAGAGCTGAAGGGCAGGTTTCTAGAGGGTTAGGGAGAGTCAAAAGGGTGTCATGTAGAACTGATCAGTGCATATGTGCGAGGAAACTATCCAAGGCTGGCCATGGGACCTGGGGAAGGAGGTGCAAGACCCTTTGGAGTGCTCCAGCCAGGGCTGCTGACCACTCGGAGGCTGACTGTCTCCATGGAGGGGCCAGAGCAGTTTTCCACGAATGGCTTTTAGATCTCTCTTAGCAGAGTTTAAAAACAATCCTGGGAATGACTGATGTCTTTTCAGCTTGAGTGCATCCCAGAACAAAGATAAAATTGTTTCTGAAAAATATAAAAATTCCAGGATCCAATAATGTAACCAACAAGTAATAAAATTCTTAGACACATGAACAAGGAGAGAAACACAATCCATAATGAGATGAGAACTGACTGATACAAACAGACCTAATCATTATTAATATAGCATCATTAGTAAATGGGGATATTGGATGAACTCTCTCCCCACCCTGTGTAGTGCCAAGAATTTAGCTCATTGGCACTGTACCTGCCTCACAAGTCAAGGTACTGAATTTGATCCTTAGTGTACACACACACACACACACACACACAGGACAAAAGTAAAGGAAAGCATAAACATAATTAAAAATCACAGAAGACATACAAAGAACCAAATCAAACAGCTGAAATATGAAATGCCTGAAATGAAAAGTACACTACCTGAAATTAGTAGCACATTTGTAAATGCAGAAAGTGAATGAATATATAGCGCTAAATGAAGTCAGAGAGAAAAAAGTCTGGGGCAGGGCAGGAAGAACAGCTGGAGAACATCAGACAGATGAATAAACGGGTGACTAGACTCAGAAGGAGGAGAAAGGAGTGGGTTGGGAGGAGAAGGAAACAAAAAGTTTCCAAGTCTGATGAAAATTAAAGCACATAGCTTTCAGAAGCTTGACAGGGCCAGAGGGTTAGCTCAGTGGTTCCGGCGCCTGCCTCGCAAGCGCAAGGTCTTGAGTTCGATCCCCGGTAACCACATACAATGCTGGGCGTGGTGACTCACGCCCACCAGCAATCAACCAGCAATCAGCACCACATACCACAGTGCCGGGAGCGGTGGCTTGCGCCTGTCATCCCAGCACTTGGGAGGCAGAGACAGGCGGATTGCTGAGTTCGAGGCTTGCCTGGGCTACATAGTGAGCTCAGGGCCAGCCTGAACTACAAAGTGAGACCCTGTCTCAAAAAAAAAAAAAAAAAAAAAGCTTGACAAACAGCAGGCACAAGAAACACGGAAACTATACCAGAGAATATTCGAGCCAAACTGCTTAAAACCAGTGATCAAGATAAACCCTTAAAAGGAGCCTGAGAAATAACATGAATTATGTGCAGAGTTATACAGGTGAGAATAACTAGATTTCTGGCCATAGGTCCTGTAAACCACATGAGTAGACTAATACCTTCAGAGTACTCAAAGGAAAAAACCCCCAACAACTTATAATTCAGAGCCAGAGAAAATTATCTTGCAAAAAAAGAGAAGAAGGGGTTTTGGGGTGGAGGGGACTGGGTAAAAGAGGGTAAGTCAGGGAAGGCACGGTGAGTCCAAGGGACACAGACAAGACACAGATGCAGGGCTGGGCAGGTGGCCAAGGGCCAGACACTGGGAAGGAAGCTGGCAAACCACCTCTGAGGTTTGTGAATATCATACACCAACAAGGCACTGTTCAGGCAAAGGAAGCATTTTAGTGACGATTTTAATAAAGGATAATGTTTTAGAGACCTCATTCTGGATAAAGAATGGAGAATCAATTAATAAAGTGGATTTTAGACCGAAGGATAATTATACAATTATTTTGAACAAAAGTATTCCATATAATATATCAACAGACATAAAGGACACATATGAGCAGTATTTTTTAACTTTAAAAAAATGTTACTAGTAGTACCTGTTTGCAGTATATACAGTTTGCAATCATCATGGGGAAAGTGTACATGGAGATACCACAGACTGTTTCTCTTCAGTCCCTTCCCTTTCACTCTCTTCTCTCTTCCTCCAGTTTCTCCATCTCAGTTTTCACTCGTGTTGATATTACTCATTAGCTCATATTATGGCATACAGTGTTTGAAGGCACTGGGGTTATTAGGTTCCTGCACCTGGAAAGCTTTATTCTCCTTATTTCCCACCCCTCTCATCTTCATCCCTTGGCCCTGCTCATTTGGACTCTTTCCCTATCGCCTGAGAACCGCCCCTTTGTTCCTTCATTATTCTCTTTGTACTTTCCCTCACTCAAATGAGAGATGCCACATGGTATTTAAGCGTGTGTGTCACATTTTCGAAGCCAATCATAAATGATTCTTTTTAGCTGCATGGTGTAAAAATGAATACTGCTACTCCTCATTACCTTAGCACTTAATATTTTATTGTAGTAGAATGAGTGGAGGCTGCACTTATTTGCTATTTCACTTCCTAGCTGTGTGAAATGGGCAAAATACGGCATGGCCACACCTTTTTTCAGTGTCAGATTTAATAAATGTGAAGTAATCATATGACTGTTCTTACTGTTTTTATATATGGACTTAAGAAAAAGTTTGTTATCTAAAATGATACATTTCACTTGGACAGTGTGAAGGCTGGATAATACTGCACTTTAATTCCGCAGTCTCTTTTGTGGCTGTGTGGCCAAGGTTTATCTGACATACCCAAATCCTGTTTTGACTTTTGCTATAACTCCTTTTTATAAAAGAAAGTACTTCAGTTACTCTACTCACATTCTTCCCTCTTTCCACTTTGAGAAAGTAAAATAAAATGACATTCTAAGTAAAATTAAGCAGAAAATATACTAAAGAGCAGGTTCAAAAACAACATACTTTTTGAGTTTGTGGAGTACCTAAATTATAAGGCAGGCTGTATGGCAAATAAATAAAATAATAAAATAAATAAATAGCAAGACATAGAAAAATTTGCAAGGGCATCACTTGCTCAATTGTATTTTTAGGAAGTTCAAGCTTTTGTACTATCTATGAAATAAAATGTTCATTTCTAAAATTCATCAATAACTGCAATAGTGTCCACCCAAACACAGAAGGTTTTGTAACCTAAGCGTTTTTAAAATCAAGGAAAAAAAAATCACATAACAATATAAAACAAACAGTATATTATTCCTTAAAACTGCTTGTAATAGACAAGGCAATTAAAAATGACTGATTTTAACAGACAAGCCAATTTAAAAAAACATAAATGTTGAAACATTTCATAATTTCAGTTAACTCAAAAATAATAAAGCATGAAGATAACTCAAAAGGCTGGAAAAATTTGGAATTACCTAAATATTATTTTTATATATATACTATTTATACCTTCACATTCCAATAAGCAGCTGGAAACAGTTTTCGTGTAGCTTTAACACTTCACCTACCATACCATTGTAATTGCTGTGTAACACCTTGTTTGCTGAGGTGGGAGCATGTAGTCAACTGTTCACCTTTCAACTTGGGCATCTGCTCAGGTCTGTACTGCTCACGTACAGAAAAAGACACTGTGAAGAATGAGGAGATGAACAAAATATACCTCTTCCCTACCCCTTAATACCCAAGTATTAAGAGTATTGGTCATGGGCCGGGCGTGGTGGCTCATGCCTGTAATCCCAGCACTCGGGAGGTACAGACAGTTGGATTGCTGAGTTTGAGGCTTGCCTGGGCTACATAGTGAGCTCAGGGCCAGCCTGAACTACAAAGCGAGACCCTGTCGCAAAAAAAACCCAAAAAACAAAAAACAAACAAAAAAAACCAGTATTGGTCATGGGCCAGGGATTTAGCTCAGTGGTTTTGCACCTGCCTTGCAAGCATGAAGTCCTGAGTTCAATCCTTGGTACAAGAAAAATAAAAATAAAAAAAGAATACTGGTTCTTTTCTAATTAATATTTGGAAACATTTATTAAAATTTCAAGAGCTATGTAAACCTCTGAAAGTATTTTATTCTGTCAAGGCACAATTTTTCCCTACCTCAATCATCAGTGGTACACCTAAATTAAGCAGGATATTTGGTTCTATTAAAACAGATTTAGGGACCGGAGACTTAGCTCAGTAGTTCTGGTGCCTGCCTAGTAAGCACAAGGTCTCCAGTTTGATCCTGGTAACCACATACCATAATACCGGGCATGGTGGCTCATGTCTGTAATCCCAGCACTCAGGAGGCAGAGGCAGGAGGATTGCTGAGTTGCAGGCTTCCTTGGGCTACATAGTGAGCTCAGGGCCAGCCTGAACTACAACGCGAGACCCTGTCTCCGAAACAAAACAAAAAAACAAACAAAAAAATTGTATTTATAATTTGCTAAATTTTTATATTTATATTTGAGTATTTCTGTGATATATGAAGCTCCTAAAATCACACTGGTGGTAGGATAATTTTTGAGTTAACTGAAATTGTGAAATGTTTCAACATTCATGTTTTTTTAAAATTGGCTTGTCTATTAAAATCAGTCTTTTTTAAATCGCCTTGTCTACTACAAGCAGGTTTTAAGGGAAAATATACTGTTTATTTTATACTGTAATCTGCATTTCTTAAGCACAATGGCCTATGAGCCTGGACTATCAGTCCCAGGTATCAGTTCTCAGTGTAGTGAGTGTGCAAGATGCAAATACTAACAAACAAAATTAATAGTTGTTATTTGTGCAAGAAACACCTAAGATCTAGTACCACTTTGTTGAGAGGTGTAGACATTTATTTAACTCTACAAAGTAATTTGGATTTCTAAACTGCATACAGTGTTTGCTATACAGTGACCTATGGTTACTCAGTTGCATTTAAATATCTTCATGTCACCAGCATTAAATACTTAGGTCACTGCTTCTTTATTAAGATACCTATTTCTTTTGTCTATGAAATGAGATGGACACACAGAATGTATTAAATTCCAATATTCATTTACCAGATGTTTATTGAGAATTAAAGTAATGAAAGCACAGGATTAAAATGGATTGCTTGTATTGAATTTCTGCTTTACAGAGCTATGGCAAGCACATAAAAATACTTCACATCTGCCACCTTTACATTCTTAACAAGAAACGCTTAACTTCCCCGTAGTAATTCTAAAATAGACTGTATATATTGAAAGGAGATATAATATACATTTATTAGCAAGACAAATGTTTAATATTTCACTCTTTAATGAAGTTTGGGATAAATATTAATAGAAAATGATTTTTCGTGGATGAGGGAGATAAATAACTGGCAAATACTAAAAATCTTTCACGGTTTTGTCCTAAAATTCTCAAAAGTCCTTTACAGAAAATGCTTATGGCATGATTTGTCATGTAAGAGAAAACTCTTCTTATCGAATGATAAATATGAGGTTACAGCAAGACATGTGATCTTTTTTACATTCCATTAAGTAGACTGTTTATAGCTATAAAACTGATTACAAGTCACTTGTCTGATGTTTAAAATCTCAAATGATCACGTACCTTGCAGAATTCTCACAGACATCAAATATAAACAGTCTAAACCTTATTTCTGTATGAATTTATTACATGAAACATTATGTAAATAATGCAAACATACTATATAAGAAACTTGGAGTGAACAGATGAAAAGCGGCAGCCTTGAGTAAGGGTCACAGTTCGCCTACACTGCGGACTACTGAGTGTCAGAATTTACCCACAAGCGAGTGCAGCTACAACTCAAAGCCTCAAGGCTTTTCCTGCCCTCCAGGCTTGGTACTGAGCATCTGGCTCATTCCCTCAGAGCACTCTCGGTGTTCAGCACTGTTTCAGTGTTCTTCTTCAGTAGTCACTGGATATTAGAAAAGACAGTGGTTTAGGACGGACAAATATTTTAGAGCTATGTATTTCCTGCTATCAACATTAATTAGTCTCTCTCTGAAATAAATTGATAAGTGGGAGCCCACCCTATAAATATAAATGCAATTGTTTTAAACTAAGAGATATGAACAAAGAGACAATAACCCACTATATGAGCTTTAATGGTTAATTGTTTGGTAACATTTGGCTTCATACCATTTCTTAGTCCTCGCCCTCCCTAACAGTGCAGAGAAAAGCCCTCCTCCATTCACTGTGATGAGTGCTGGGAAATTCTGGTCTTATTCATAAACTAGTCTGACCACGCACACACAGTGGATCCAAACACATATGAGGAAATTTAGTGAACTAAATATAATACCCATAAGTCTGCATATCAGACACATCACAAGGGGTAAAGGGCTGGGAAAACAAATATTTATTGTTTTCTGCTTAGAACAGTTCCAAGTTTCCATGGAAGACTTCTGAAATGAATTTCATATACGGTTGCCTCATTTATCTGGCTTTATTAAAGGATAAGATATTTTAAATAAATGATGTTTTGTCCCAGATGGCTATAGTTTTGTGATTAACACAGCTTTAAAGTATCTTAAGTTTAGAGAGGTCTTGAAAATGTGCTTCAAATTTTCCTGCCTTCCTACAACACAGCCATTAAGGTCCCCAAAGGCTTCCTTTACCTGGGAACCAACAATACTTGAGAAACCACTATTAGGCTGTTCTCTCTGAACTCAACCTTCTGGTCCTAGACTGTCATAGTTCAGAGCTTCATTATTTTCAAATAAATATTTGGTACATTTTTTTTTCTTACAGGGCTTTTTTTGGCAGACTCCTGCCTGTCTGTTCAGCCTGTGCTAAACAAATCTCTGACTGCCATATCTCTGTTAGGAGCTAGAAAATCATACAGCTAAATGTCTTACAATTAGACAATGTAAATTAAGATTCATTTTTTTTTGTTTTTTTGTTTTTTTGAGATTGAATTTGGGCCCTTGTGCATCCAAGGTTGGCGCGGTACCACTTGAGCTAAATCCCCAGCCCCCAAAATTCACTTTTGGCACAGAAGCCAGAAACTTTGTTGATTGGGATAAATATGTCCTAGATATTGGAGGTTCACAGATAGGTTCACTTCCTGATAAGTGACGGCTTATTGTGTCACTGAAATAAAATACAATGGTTTACAAGTTCAGCTGACGCTGCCTGGCATATTTAAGGTAAACAAAACATTTCAAAATGTCCATCCTAACATCCCACGTGGTTCTGGGAGATTTCCTTTAAAAAAACAGGAGGACAGCATCTTCTGAAAACTTGATCTTGCAAAATAGAAGCATTGACAATAGCAAGGTTTGGATTCAATATTAAGAAAACAAAGAAAGGATAGTCTCATTAGAATTAAAAAGAACTCTACCTCAACAACATAGGAAAGCTCATGTAAGCTTAGATGGAACAGAAAAGTCCCTTAATCCACAAATTCCTTTAAGACAGGACAGGATAGCAGCCTTGGATGTATGCATTTAAAATTTATTAATAATCCTAAAATGAGAATTAGAAGGTTTTCACAATCAGATAATTATTAAAAAAACACCCTCCATCCTACCTTCTGCCTTTTTCAAAAGACACTAGTAGATTTGTTTATAACTGATGCATTTAAAGGATGTTCTCACGAGCAAGGATAACATAGGGATCGCAGGTCCCTTCAACATGGCAGCAGTCCTCACTGACTGAGGCCCTTCTCTTTGTGCTTTGCTCTAGTATGTGTGCAGACTGTCCTTCCATGTGTCTGGTGTCTAAAGAAGGACCTTCAGGATGCTAAAAAGAGGGTGGGATGGCTTGATCTTTTCCCCCCAGCTTCCCAAGGGAACAACCCTTCTCCTTACTGAGTTGCCCAAGGTACTACAGGAGGTCTAGTAATGCTGACCTCAGCTCCGCAGGAGTGCCCAGACAGCTTTTCAGACTCATCCTGGATGGTGGTCCAGCTCCCAGTGAAGTACCACTGTAGAAGCTTTGGTGACAAGTCTATGGAAACCCTATTATCCACCAATAAAAATATGCTGGTGAGGATGGGCTAGCACAGATACAAGTACAATTAGGTGGTCACAAAGGCAAGAGGCTGAAGATGTTCAGGTTTGAGATGGTTTGTTTAGGGGCTGTGTACTTTACAACCAGGCCACTGGAGGCATTTCCTGTGACTCAGACACTACAAATGAAAGAGCTGCTTGGAGGCTCTTCATGCACAGTCTGCACATGTCTAAAGCCTCGTGACATGTAGGTGTTTGCCCCTCTGAAGCTCTGTGTGGGCAGAAGCTCTGTCCTTGTTTGTCACATTAATCATGGTGCTGAGCATTTGGTGCAAGTAAAAAAACAAACAAGCAAATGAGTGAACGCAGACCTATGCCTACCACTTGAGACTTCTGCAATCAAACAGCAACAAGTTCTTGATAGACTTGATAAAGGTCAGAAGGTCAGCCAGGGAATCTGTCTACTTGTGTTGAGCTACTGTTTTAAAAAACTCTGTCAAAAAAATCTTTAAAAATTTTCCTAAGACGTGTCCACTGCTATTTTTGTAGTAAGCACAATTGTTTGCTGGACATCTAACCAGTCAATGCATTGCTTATATAACCCAGTATTCATCCAATGGCTCCCTTGTACGCATACTTCTTAATTTATTCCTATATCCAACAAAAATGAGGACTGTTTAAGTCTACACCTGTATCTACATATCTATTTATATCTATGTCTGTATCTGTACTTATCTATGCCTGTAGCTATGTCTGTATCTATATCTCTGTCATTACTTTAGCTCTTGGCACTATGATCTAATGAACAATAGACATAACTCTTGCCCTCTGAAGGTTATACTATTTCTGTATTTCTGACCTAAAGTCATGCCAGATGTTCTGCTTGGGAGGGGCTTGCATGCTTGTTCTAGCATATTTCACAAAACATACTGTTATGGTTTGGATCTTCGACATTCTCCAAAAGCCATAGGCTAAATGTTTTGCCACCTTCCTGTGGTGCCACTGGAAGGCTGAAGTATGATCTAATTGGAGGAAATCAAGCCATGGAGGGCATGCCCTTGAAGGGAATACAAGGACTTTTTCCTTCTCTCTCTGCTCCCTAGGAACCATGAGGTGAACAGTTTCATTTGCCATATATTCATTACCATAAGGCATGGCCTTATCATAGGCCCAAAGGACCATAGATTGAGACCTGTGAAACTGTGAGCCAAACACCGCTCTTTTTTTCTTATAATTTGATATTCCCAGGTACTTTATGATAGCAATAGAGATCTGATACCACACATAATTTATTCTAATTCTATGCAAAGTAGTTTATATCTTTGTAATATTATTTTCTGTACCTCTGGCTATTCATCAAATGAATTCTTTCAAACAAATACAGTATCTGACAAAAGAAGAATTTTAAAAATTCACCTCCTTATAGATAATTATGGTTAAAAAAATGAGTATCTCAAAGCTTCACATTCTTTTTACCAAGATGTGAAAAGGCTAAGCCTCATCCCTGGTGCCAATTCTTTTCTCTTTAATTTCTGTGTAGTTTAAGCTATGACAGAGAGAGAGAGAGAGAGAGAGAGACAGACAGACAGACAGACAGACAGACAGACACACGCACACAGAGACACAGAGACAGAGAGACAGTGACAGAGACAGAAAGTGAGAGACAGAGTGAGAGACAGAGAGACAGAGACAGAGAGAGAGAGAAAACATTTAAAACTGTGTCAGTCACCACATACTGGAAAGAGAGAGAGAGAGAGATGGGGGCAAAGACAGAAAACATTTAAAACAGCATCAATCATTACATATTTCTGTATTAGGAAATTTCAGGATTTTCCATACCAGGAAAACCGATATAAATAAATTATTGTTCTTAAAATGTTTAAATTGGGCTGGGGATTTAGCTCAGTGGTTCTGGCATCTGCCTCGCAAGCTCAAGGAACTGATTTCCATCCCTGGTAACCACATTCCACAATGCCAGGCATGGTGACTCATGCCCACAAGCAATCAGTACCACACACCACAGTGCTAGACATGGTGGCTCATGCCTGTAATTCCAGCACTTGGGAGGCAGAGGCAGGAGGACTGCTGTGAATTTGAGGCTTGTCTGGGCCACATAGTGAGCTCAGGGCTAGCCTGTACTAGAAAGTGAGACCCTGTTTAAAAAAAAAAAGTTCGGAGCTGTTTCTGGATTTTCTAATCTATTCCACTGATCCTCAGGTCTGTTACTATGCTAGTATTGTGCAGATTTTATCATGGTGGCTTTATATTACAGTTTTAGACTGGGGATTGTAATACCCCTGGCCATGTCCTGGTTGCTTAGAATTGCTTTGCTATTCTAGGTCTCTTGTGGTTCCAGATGAATTTTTGAATTATTTTTTCTAGCTCAGTGAAGTATGGTGTTGGGATTTCTATCAGAATTGCATTGAATCTGTATAGTAATTGTGAAAGTATAGCTACTTTGACGAAGTTGGTTCTCTCTACCCAGGAACAAGGGATATTTTTCCATCTTCTGATATCCTCTTTTATTTCCTTTTAAAGAGTTCTGTAGTTTTCAGAGTAAAGGTCTTTAACCTCCTTTGTTAGACTGATTCCTAGATATTTTGTTTCTTTGGATGCTACTGTGAAAGGGATTGACTCCCTGATTTCTCTTTCAGTGAGTTTGTTGTTTATGTATACAAAGGCTGTTGATTTTTGAGCATTGACCTTGTATCCAGCTACACTACTAAATTTGGCAATTAAGTCTAGCAGTCTTTTGGTTGAGTTTTTAGGATCCTCTATATAGAGAATCATATCATCAGCAAATAATGACAGTTTAACTTCTTCCTTACCTATCTTTATTTCTTTGTCTTGCCTAATTGCTGTGGCTAATGTTTCCATCACTATATTGAACAAGAGTGGTGACAGCGGACATCCTTGTCTCATTTCTGATCATACTGTAAAAGCTTTCAGTTGTTGCCCATTTAGTATGATGCTGGCTGTTGGTTTCTCATAAATAGCTTGTATTAGATTGCACAGCAAAAGAAACCACTGGCACCGCTAAAAGACAACCAGCAACATGGGAAAAAATCTTGACTAGCTGTTTGTCAGACAAAAGTCTACTATCTAGAATATATAAAGAACTTAAACAAATCAGTCCCCCAAGTTTAAAGACCCAAGTCAAAAATGGGTTTCTGAAATGGACAGACACTTCTCAGAGGCAGAAGCAAAACCAGCCAAGAAGCATATGAAGAAATGTTCAACATCTCTAGTCATTCAAGAGATGCAGATGAAAGCGACACTGAGATTTCATCTCACTCCACAAAGAATGGCTGCTACTGTGAAATTAACCAGCAATTAATGCAGATGAGGTTGTGCAGAAAAAGGAACCCTTCTCCACTCTTGGTAGGATTGTAGACTTGTACAACCATTTGGAGATCAATGTGGAGATTCCTCAGAAAACTAGGATTAGAGGTCCCATTCGACCCTGCTATTCTTCTGTTAGGAATATACTCAAAAGAATTAAAAGAATCATATCGTAAAGACACGCACCCATGTTCATAGCAGGTCAGTTTGTGATAGCCCAATTTTGGAAACAACCAAGTTGCCCATCAACTGGAGAGTGGATAAAGAAGATGTGTGTTTTTTTAAAAAAAAATAAAATGGAGTATTACTCTGCCATGAAGAACAAGTTTGAGTCATTTATGTGCAAATGAATACACCTTGAGGTCACACTAATAAGTGAAATAAATAGGTCACAGATATGTAAATGTGTATCTTTTCTCTGGTATGAGAACCTGTATATGTAAATGAGTTCTAGAATGCATGATAGATTTTGTGAAATAGGAAAGATTCAAAGGCAATGTGGTAGGAGAAAGTTATGAGGGGAAAGAATAAGTATGATTTGAAAAGAGAAAGCACATGTATATGGGGGAGGGGAGTTTTGGGGTAGGGTTATGGATAAAAATGAGAATTAACTCGTGTCATATATTGGTACAAATTCCCCAATGTTGAGTGTGATTGTGAGCTGTATATAAAATGTACCAATAAAAAATGCAATAAAAAGTTCAAATGGATAGTTTTGGCAATTGTTATCATCTCACTTAACATTAGTGACACTGAAAATGGAAACCAAAACCAATTCAGCCTAGTACTTCATTTATACTTTTGTAGCCAATTTTTTCAATTGGAGATGTTTAATGAAGGTGATATTTTGGTCAACAAGTGGATATCTAGTTTTATGATTCTGAGAACTGTAAGCCACCTTGTAACCTGTTTATTCCCATGCTTTCATTCAATGAAAGGAAAAACACAAACTAGCAACTATAGACAGATTGAGCTCATAAACTAAAAAAATATATAATTTCCTTAAGACTTCTATATACTCTGATAAGCTCTTTTATAAGACTAATAGTTTAAAAAAACTTCCTTCATTTCTTTTGTAGAAACAGAAGAGAGTCTGGGGTGTGGCTTCCCAGTTTACAATTGTGAGTAGTTTTGTGACTAATATTTCTCCTCTAGTCCAACCTTAGTAGAACAGACAGGTGATCCTTCCACACCAGTCCCCAAATCTCCCATATTTGTTTCTCAGTGTGCTTTACGTTTCCCATGTACTGGAATGTACATGGGAATGTACTTACTCTGAATATCTAGTATCAAGCACTTTATCTGAGTCATATACCTAAACTCCTGTAAGGTATCTTCTAATATAGTTACTGTTTTACAGATGACAAAACTGAATAACTTGGATCTAAAACAAGAATTTCAAACTGTTTTACACAGAGTCTATGATTTTTGTTCTGAATTGATAATTCTTTGCTTCTCTGCAGTCACAGTAGTTACTATTACATTAGCCCAGAGGTCTTAAAGAAGTAATGTTATGTTAAATAGTCTCAACAGTACCTATTTCACTTAGATGAATGATGTTTGCTTGTTCTTATTTCAGTAGTGCAAGTCAGCTTGAGATGACTGATGTAAACTGTAGATATATACTGCAAACATTAAATTGCTGAAGTTTACTGGGTAGTTGGCATCTTTCACTCCAAAACTCAGCCCTTATTATGCCCTAGACCAATACAATGGATGCATATAGGAAGTGACAACAAGCATTAATTCAATGACTCATTTAAAGGATAATCAAGTTATTTCACACACCATGATCCTGCTAAAAAATTTCAAAGGAGATCCTTCATCAATTGTTAAGGAAATACATTTTAAAAAAAGGATCTCTCAGGAAGTAATTGACAAGAGTATTTGTGGATGGCAGCAGTATTAATTCCTTGAATAGGAAATCTTCATATAGAAATGAAATTTGAAGGTTGACTGAAAGATGGAGGCACCACAAATTGTCCTAGAAAGTACTAAACTGCAAAAATATATTTGACTATAATAGCATATGTTATTGAAGACATCATAGAGTATTTGTTCATTATAGTTCCTGAATGATTGCTCTCATTCTCATCATTACGGTTTTTCATGAATTTTCTTCCAGGTGGTTTTGCATCTCTTTGCCTAGCATCTTTCTATCATCACTTTCCATATAGTTACTGAATCCTCTGGCAGCTGGCCCATCAACTCTACTGTGAACTCTAATGCCAAGTTCCCAGTGCAAAAATGTATGCATAGATCCAAATGGCAGGAAAGGGGTGTTCAGAAAAGAATGGCAAGAGTAGGTATCCCAGAACAGATGATGTTTAAGAAAAAATATTAATAGGAAAAATATCGCTCGTTAATAAAAATGAATGATTAGTTCTTAAACAGCTACCATAGAGTATCTTAAACTCTCAACTGAGAGTACTGAAATCACACAATTACTCTGTAATATTTACATAGATACTTATAATTCAGTTATCCTCTTCAATACTCTCAATGGAATGGTTTATAAATTAAGGTCAGGATGGCTCTCTCTCCCTTAGTGTTAATTTGTTTACAACAAATTAAACCAAAGGAGTAGTTCTGGTTAGTGGTTAGTGTACTAATGAGTGTCCAAATCTGGAAACTCATGTTCCAATCTCATGCAAAGGCACCTTCCGAACTTCTGGTAGAGCTTACAGTTTAAAATGACACAACAACACCTCTGTCCTACTTTAGGCTTTTCTGGAATATGACAGCCAAGCTCAGTGATCAGTCTGCCCTAAAGAAAAAAATTATTCTACTTAAATTCACTGCTGCAAAGTTGTCAAGGTGCAAAAGGTAAACTTGGACATCAGTAATGATTCTTCTTTCTTTACCAACAAATGTCCAGTTTTCACCAGATGAGGTAGCAAGCTTTTAAGGAACAAAAATAAATATTCACTTGGCCATCTGAACTAGTGAGAAATACAGTATATGGTCCTGGTAACTACAGCATGCAGTGTTCAGGTTTTCCGGACCCCCACGGGAATGAGCTGCCCTTGTTACGGAGTGTTTCCGTGCAACTTAAAGCTTATGCCATCATCGTTTTCACAGAGTTAAAAAGCTTTCACAGAACCAACATCGGTGTTGATACCTCACAGAAGTAATTTGCCTTTCACGGGGCTACCCACACAATAGGTAAATCATGAGAGTTATCCTGGCCCTGCATAAACCTAGAGAATGGCTAACTCATAAAACAGCAGGCACATGGAGAAGGGTTCCTTTCTCCCCACAGCCACGCCAGCATTTATTGTTGGTTGATTTTGTAATAGCGGCCATTCTTTGTGGAGATGAAATCTCAGTGTTGTTTTCATTTGCATCTCTCGAATGACCAGTGATGTTGAACATTTCTTCATATGCTTCTTAGCTGCTTTGACTTCTGCCTCTGAGAAGTGTCTGTTCATTTCAGATGCCCATTTTTGAATTGGGTCTTTAAACCTGGGGAGGCTGATCTGTTTAAGTTCTTTATATAAATGCTGGTGAGGCTGTGGGGAGAAAGGAACTGTTGGTGGGATTGCAGACTTGTGCAACCATTGTGGAGATCTGTGTGGGGATTTCTCAGAAAACTAGGACTAGGGGTCCCATTTGACCCTGCTAGGAATATACCCAAAGGAATTTAAACAATCACATTGGAAAGACAGATGTACACCCTTGTTCATAGCAGCTCAGTTTGTGATAGCTCAGTCTTGGAAACAACCCAAATGCCCATCAACTGGAGACTGGATAAAGAAGATGTGTTTTTTTTAAAAAAATAAAATGGACTATTATTCTTCCATAAGGAATGACAAGATTGATTCACTTATGTGCAAATGGATACAGCTGGAGGACACACTAATAAGTGAAATAAATAGATCACAGATAGGCAAATACCAGCTCTTCTCTTTGATTTGAGCACCTATAGATGCAAATGAGCTCTAGAAAGTAGGAGTTTTTGGAGAATGGGAAAGTTCCAAAGGAAATTTGGTGTGGGAATGTAATGAAGGGAAGGAATAAATATGATTCTGAAAGAAAATAAAAGAGCATGTATATAGGGGGCAGGGAGGTGTGGGTGGGTAGAGATATGAGCAAAAATGAGAATTAACGTGTCATATATTGGTACAAATTCTCCAATGTTATGTGTGGCTGTGAGATGTATATAAATTGTACCAATGAAGAATTCAATTAAAAAAAAAACAGAAGGCACATCAGAATTTGCATAAAACTTTTGTATTTTACAAATTATTTCTTGTTAAATGAAGTTGGTATTTAAAGGTTAATTATATTTATCAACTGAATTAAATTCATCCACCATATTCCCCGGTCCATCTTTCCTTCCTAATATTGAAACAAAATATACATGAAAATTGATTCTAGTTAATAAACTCATAATTTCTATTTTCATAACCTAGAAATTGACTTTTGAATAGAATTTGCTATTCAGCTGACCAAATATGTCATTAACAGAAACACACTGCATTTAAAAAATGTATGGAATAAAAAAGAGTCAAATACAGATTGATACTGTTATTATGATTTATGTTTTTCTAGAAAAATGACAGCAAAAGTCTATCATGTAGCAGGGTGGTGATGGGGAATTGATCAGATTGAAAATTAAAAAAGAAGTGTTAATAAAATTTTATTCTTGCAATAAGGGAGAATTGATGTTTGGAAAACTAAAGTGAAAAGTGAGGAATGTTACTCTCAAAATGAGAATTGGTGACAAAAATCAAAGAATATTACTATATTTTCAATGAGTGGAGATAGTGTTGTTTTAAAAAAACGCAAGACTTGGTAATCCAGTACCATTCTGTAAACAAGTAAATGCCTATTTCAAGTGATAAAAAATCTTTTCCCCCTATTTTGATAATGTTTCTTTTAATATCAGTTTCTAATAGATTAAAAGCACCAATGTAACTATAGAGTTGATATGGTGCTAACAATAATTTCCACTTAAAATTCTGTGCTCTATCTGTTCTCAAACTTCTGCCAGTGTCTGACCATAGGCAGGGATTTGAGTAAGAAAGATGAGTGAGAATGGTTTTCAGCCTGTATGTCCATCAATAGATCACTGGACAAAGGAAATATGGCATTTATACACGGTGGCACTTTTACACTACTCAGCATAAAGAAGGATAAATTTGAGTCATTAGAAGGAAAATGGATGCATCTTGAGACATCAGACACACAAATTTAGATTCACATGGTTTCTCATCTATGATAAACTCATTATATAAAGAGCAAAATAAAAGGTAGTAGGACAAAAGAGAGAAAGAAAAGCTATTATAATCCAGTTTGGAAAATTTCTCTACAAGCATACCTTGATTTAGCTTCATTGTCTTATGTTTTAAAAAATATGTTTTGGGGGCTGGAGGGTTAGCTCAGTGGTTCTGGCACCTGCCTCGCAAGCACAAGGACCTGAGTTCGATCCCCGGTAACCACATATAATGCTGGGCATGGAGACACGCCCACCAGCAATCAACACCGCATACCACAATGCCGGATGTGGTGGCTCA